>JAOTQJ010078897.1:0-46648 GCA_025642045.1 Solanum sejunctum | reverse complement strand
GTCGGCCCGCGTTTGTGTTTGTATACCTATTCTTATGACTATATCTGGTACTGTTGGGTTCGCTGTTTGCAGGTGGGCTAGTCAGTAAAACAGAGGAAACTTTGTCGAAATTTTTCTGAAATTCCTTAGCTGTCGTAAGTAAAGATTCAGTATAAGTGGTTGTCGCGGTATCCTATCGGTACCATTCACGGCCCCGGGGTTGGGTCATGACAACCCATTTCCCACTTAATTATGCCCCTTGACTGAGAATATATTGTCAGATATTTGGTATCACACCACGAATTTTTAGATATATAGAAATTACGATTATGGGCATTCCAAAGCACATTTGTGGGGCATTTCAGGTTCGTAGACCATTGGATAACCCATGATTTTCCTTCATAAATAGGGTCCCAGAGAAGTGAAATTTGGTCAAGTGTGAAAGGACTCCACAAGTCTAACCATGACTCATAGATCAAAGGATGGTCCATAAGTAAGGGTCTCGTGGTTTGGGTTTGTAAACAGTTTCTGAAGTTTGGAAACAAAAAATAGGATGACCAGGATTATGGCCCATGGTTCTACTGTATGTCCCTTCCAGAAGTTTTAGTGAAGGGTAATTTTGTCCTTTCAACCAAAGTAAATCTAAACCATGTCGTGTTTAGGACTCTAATCACCCTAAATCAGATCTTAAGCCCTAGGTATCCCCATTCCCTTCATTCTTCCATCAATCAGATCTTAAGCCCTAGGTGTACCCCATTCCCTTCATTCTTCCATTCTTAAAGTTTCCTAAGGCTAAGAGATATTTTCTTTAGAAGAACAAGCTAAGGAGTCTAGGGATTCAAGGAGGCTTTCCTATGACAACAAATTTCTTCTTTATAGGCTTACCAAGATATGTAAATTTGATTCATAGATCTCCTTTCACCCACAAAGTCCTACATAATGTCTTGTAATTTTTCTTTAAGTTCCATGATACTACCATGCATGCTAATGATAATTTTATGATATTTTATGACACTACATGTTCCCAATGTTATCATATGATGTTATACTATGTATTTCATGTGTTCAAATTAATGATGATGAACCCAATATTGTGGGTCTAAGTAATGAAGTGTGGGCTATTTCGCCATGTTTTGACCAAGTATATTCACCATGATTAAGCATGATTTTATGATTTGTGAATGCTTCAATTTATAAACTAGCCCAATAAGTTTTAAGTAAAATCTTACATGATTCATGATAAAGATTAGGACAGACATGAATTATTTTAAAGTTATGATATTTCAAAAATACAAGCATGTTGACAATGCCCTAAAAGATGTTTAAGATCCCCAACATAAAAGGACAATTCTTATTTGGTGGTTCCTTAAATTCAAGCTACTCCTAAGAGTGCTACTTATGATTCTAACTATCATAATTTGACTAAGTTAGTTAAAAGAATTTCGTGGGATGACTTAGTACCTAATAGACAGCATGGTGGGGTTCGGTAAAGGAACCCTGGAAGCAACCCTTTGCCTCATAAACTATGTGCCACGATAGGAGCCTTTGTAGGCTAGACTAATAGATTAGACCATATATGCTATATAATGACTTAGCGAAGTGATAATGTTCTATCTATAAGTGGTCTCCCCGTGTCAATGTAAAGGGTTATGTTGGATGCCATGTAGTAGCTCACATGGTCTTATATATCGATTAAGGTCCGTTTCCACAAGCTTTATGATCTATGTTTTGGTTCCCTCCTTTGTGTCCTATTTATGCATGATTTTTGTTCATATTGAGCATTACTCCTTATGCATGCTTAAGCTCATGTGTATGTTATTTTTATTGTAATGACCTTGAAGGTCATTTTTGGTATTTTGATCAAATTACCATTTTACCCCTCTAAAAAGTTTTCTTGAGTTTTTTTGGATAAGTACGAAAGTTGGATTTTGCAAATATCATAAAAAGTTGGAGTAAGAAAGAGTTTTAAAAGGCCTAAAGTTAGAAATTTTAAGTTTTGTAGTTATTTTGAATTTCGAGTATTGAAATTCAATTCCATTGATTTCATCAGTTCCAAAATACCAAAGATAGTCTAGAAAAACTTACAGAACTAAATTTAGAGTTAAAATGGAGATTCATGGCCTAAAGTTGCATTTTAAGTTCATTTTGAATCATAGGTTTGACTTTGGTAAACATTCAGGGTTTGAGAGCACGTATAGAATTTCTATCAATTCCAGTGCTTTTGGATATATACTGATGCTAGAAATGCCGTTATTGTAATTTTTAGAGGTTCTATGAATAATTTAAGTTTTTATGTTTGAAACTAATTTAAATGATCTTTCTCATGTGCGGGGCCATGGAGGTTTCAGATTCGAATTCCTATGACTCAATTAAGCGTGGATCATCATTTCTAGTAGGGTTTTTGTCACGCCTGAAGTTCTATTAGGGAGGACTGGCATCCATTGTCGATAAACCCTGGGAAAACCAACATGTATCTATGCACTTTCTATATATATTATAAGGGATTCCTACGTTCAACTTGCCTTTAAGAAAGTAAACAGTGATAACAAGCCAAAGGGAGATGCATATGGCTAGGCCGTTGGGGATATGGTGTTTAAAGTATGAGACATGACCACACTTTAATTTATATGGTCTACAAAGCCTCTAAATAAGGAAAAGTATCTAATAGGGTCAGGACAGGCCCTGCCTCGACTAACTATATAATACAAAAGTATAAACTCTGGACACACAAAACTCCGAAGCAACCTGGAGCCTGGTAACAATAGCTGGATATCCTGTACTCCTACTAGGGAGATCTAATAACACCTGTACCTACTGCATGATATACAGGTCCCCCATAAGGGATGTTAGTACAAGGCAATGCACTAAATTTGTAAGGTAGGAAATACTGTATATGAAGTAACAGCTCAAATGGAACTATGTACTTGTGTAGGATAAGAGACCCCCTTTAATTTTACTGTGGGATCATGTACTTTGTTTTCTTTTTACTACTTTACCTTTACTATATAATCTATGCACAACATGTAATATAAATGATCAGCTAACCAGTGAAAAATCTACATCGGGATCGGCCCTGGCTAGGCTTTTTCTTTAACCCCTTGGGCTACCCCCATGATAGGATCGACCCTGGCTAGGTGATTCTTCCACCCCTCGGGTTACCACCCATCAATGAGCAATATACTTTACTTTATCTTTTAATAACCTTTGAGATAATTCTTTTGGTGCTCATAATATTGGAGCTGTAGGACTGAAGATACAATGTATGACATATAAATAATCACAAAAGATAACACCACAACGAAAGGAGTAAGTTACACAAATAATGAAATGCATAAGAGGTAGAACAACACATGGACTTTATTTAGTAGAACGAATTCGTGTATCTTGGTATCCAAGTATGTATGCAGATTTAAAGGTGACTATGTATGAGAGCATATAAACATGTGAAAGAGTTGAGACATGGTTAATAGATGTGTCGGAGTTGGTAAGTGCCTTTATGTGCCAAGTAGGGATCTATATTTCATGCCAAATAATACGAAATCAAGTAGCCTTACATACCTCGCTGTATGACCTCGCTATTACCTTGAGATAACCTTACCTTCCTCCAAATATTTATCTATAACATATTAGGTGATAAAACTAGCATTAGTAGCCAATATATACATATTGGCAGCCTAATCTCATAAAAAAAAACATACGGGCAACAAACGTATAATTGTAAACCCAAGCGTATTCTTTCAACCTTTCCGCCTCTAATCATATTTTCTAATATACATTCTCATATACATATCATGTCCATACTGTTTCAGTACTATAACAGTCTTACAACAGCCCACAAAGCACAACAAACAACAATTCTATGCAATATACAAATAGGCGGCATAATGTTACACCCCTTTGCTACATTTTGACATCGATAATCCCGAACCGATTTCAACTTTACCCAACTGTACTCAACATATCTATACATACAAACAACCTTAAAATAGTCTTATAATAATACCAAGTAGTTATGAAGTACGTGAGGCAATAGCCTTCCATCCATCGGCCCACAAGTTTGTACTAATAACACAATTGCGATATCCTATAAAGACTCACTTTTCCAGACTGTAAAAGTGGTGCAACAGCCTTTATAAAACATTAAAGAACCAATAATTATTAATCACAGTAGCCTTCCTTCATAATCAATCCAACCCAAAAGAGAAAATCTTCCAAATAAACAAGAAAACATGTATAACAATCTTGGAACACATGCTGTCCAACATTTTCAGTATATACCTAACCAACATAGTCTCTTGTTTTTCATAAAGAAAACTTACTAAACATACAATTATAATCATTTACCTTTACCTTCAAGGTATAGGGCTCCTCCAAGAACCCTAAAAGTCTTTTGTGGCTGCTTGTAAAGTTAAGAAAGAGTTGAGAGAAAACTTGGAAGACAATCTCATTTTTTTTATGTTCAAGTTAGAATGGCTTATGGGACCTGTTTTAAACCCCTTTTAAAGGGGGACTTTGGCCAACTTACTAAGGAATTTTTAGCCTTAATTTACTTAGTTGGTGATGCAACTTCTTTTCCCTTTCACTTGGGCCTTATTGGGTTCAAATTGGGGGCCTTGGCTGCCCATTTTTCCCTATCCTCTTTACTTGATTTTGGGCCCAATTAGTCAAGTGGATTGTGATATACTTGGTCCCTTTTGTTAATCATATTAGGCTGTAATTATTTTCCTTTTATGATTGTAAAACATGGGCTAACATTGCACTCTTAACACGGACTTTATTCGTAATCAGAATTGGACAAATTCAGCGTCCGACCTCATCTCCATTTAGCTAGCAAATTTAAGCTAGGCAATTAGGTAAGTCACCTGCTAGCTTACTAAGTCCTACAAGCACCTCACTTTTCTCACTTTATTTAAAGTCATGATCTCCTCAATTTGACACAAAATATTTATATACTTGACCGTCATAAGCGTCAGATGCACATATCGCCCTATAACATGAGATTCAAGTACTTTTAAAAATGGGTGCTAATTTTACCAAACCATATCATATTTCATTTGCATAGTACTAGTATTATAAGATGTGGGGTGTTATATCCTCCCCCCTTTAGGAACATTCATCCTCAAATGTTAGCACAATTGGATAGCTTAACCAAGTTTAAATCTTTACTTACACAAACTTTTGACAACATACTAAGTATTCAATCACACGTACCTATTAATGTCCTAATTCTACATATTGGACTCCCTCTTTAGCTTCAAATAAGTAAGGGTATTTTGCTTTCATCGCATCCTCGACCTTTCATGTTATTTCTTCTACCTGCTGGTTTCTCCAAAGTACTTTCACTGAAGCTATTTCTTTATTTCTTAGCTTCTTGACTTGATGATCTAGAATAGCAATAGGTACCTCTTCATATGTGAGATCTTCTGTAACTTGCATATCTTTAATAAGAGTGATATAGGATGGGTCACATTGTATTTTTGAAGCATTGAGATATAAAAAACTGGATGAACCATTAAAAGCTCTTGGGGTAGCCCTAGTTCATATGCAACCTGCCCAAACTTCTTAATAATTTTATATGTCCCTATGTAACATGGGTTCAGTTTTCATTTCTTACCAAATATCATAACCTTTTTTATTCGAGACACCTTTAAAAATACCCAATTCCCTACTGAGAATTCCAGTCCTCTTCTAGCATCCACATATGATTTGTGATGACTTTGAGAATTCCAGTCCTCTCCTTCTAGCATCTGCATATGATTTGTGATGACTTTGGGATATTTCTAGCCGCTGTTGGCTTGTTATACTAGATCTAGATCAAGTAAGGTGGTTTAACCCACTTTAAACCATCCAATTGATGATGTATATTTCCTCCCATATAAAGCTTCGTCAGGTGCCATCTTGATACTCATGTGGTAGCTATTATTATAGGCAAATTTAATAAGTAGCAAATGGTCCACCCAACTACCTTTAAAGTCCAATCCACAAGCTTGCAACATATCTTCAAGTGTCTGAATGGTGTGTTCTTCTTGACATTCTATTTGAGGGTGTAAAGCTATAGTCAAATTCACTTGTGTCCCAAAACTCCTTTGGAATCCAAAACTTTGCAGTGAATTGAGCTCCTCGATCAGATATAATGAAGATTGGGACTCCTTGTAGCCTGACTATCTCTTTGAGGCATAGCTTGGCATACTTTTTAGCTGTATAATCACTCCTGACTGGCTAGAAGTGTGCTGACTTTGTGAGTTTGTCAACTACTACCCCTATAGAGTTAAATTTCTGAAATTTACAAGGCAACCCGATAACAAAATCCATATTGATCATATCCCACTTCCATGTTGGAAGCTCTATACATTGCATATAACCTCTTGGCTTTTGGTGTTCTACTTTCACCTGTTGGTAATTTACACATTGAGCCACAAACTCTGTGAGGCCCTTTTTCATGCCTCCCTACCAAAATATTCCCTTCAGGTCATGGTACATCTTAGTTGATCCCAGATGGATGTAATATTGGGAATGATGGACTTCTTCCATTATCCTCTTTCTTAATCCATTAATATCAGGCATACACAATCTAATTTGGCAGTAAAGTACTCTATTTTGTGTAAGGTCAAAGCCTTTTGTCGTACCCTAATTCACCTTTTCCTTAAGCTATCGTAGAACAGGATCCTTGAATTATTTTTCTTTCACCTCCATTACTAATGAGGATGCTGCTGCATTATGTATAATAACCCCTTCCTTTGGAGTCTCGAGAAGTCAAACTCCTAAACTAGCTAGTTGTCGTAGATCCTTATCTACTCTTTGACTTACCACGGCTGTATCACCAGTATTCATGATTGCCTTACGACTCAGAGCATCGACTACCATATTTTCCTTCCTTAGATGGTATAGTATATCAATGTCATAATCTTTTATTAGCTCTAGATGTCTTAAGTTTAGGTCTTTTTGCTTAAAGATATATTGTAAACTCTTATGGTAAGTATAGATGTCAACGTGAATCCCATACAAATAGTGGTACCATATTTCAGAGTAGACACAACCGCTGCTAGCTCAAGATCAGGTGTTGGATAGTTTTTCTCATGTGGTCATAGTTGTATAGATGCATAAGCAATTACCCTACCATGTTGTGTTAGTATACACCCTAAGCCAACTCCTGAAGCATCATAATACACTGCATACCCCTCGATGCCTTGTGGAAGTACTAGCATAGGTGCAGAAGTTAGCTTATTTTTCATCTCCTAGAAGCTCCTTTCACATGCATCATTCTATTAGAACTTGGTTGCTTTATGTGTCAACTTTGTTAGAGGTGCAGAAATAGAAGAAAAACTTTCAACAAGCCTCCTATAATAACCTGCCAAACCTAAGAAGTTCAAAACTTTCGTGGGTGTTGTTGGTCTTGGCCAATCTTTCACAACCTTTATCTTTTGTGAATCAACCCTTATTCCCTCATTTGATACAATATGACCCAAAAATGCCACTAATTTTAGCCAAAATTCACATTTAGAAAACTTGGCATACAACTATCAATCACGAAAAACTTGTAATACCTGTCATTAGTGATTTGTGTGGTCTTCTTCTGATCTTAAATATACCAAAATGTCATCTATAAACACTATCACAAACACCTCCAAGAATGGCTTGAATACCCTATTCATCAGATATATAAAAACTGCTGGTGCATTCGTTAGCCCAAATGATATAATAAGAAATTCAAAGTGACCATAGCATGTTTTGAAAGTAGTCTTAGGTATACCTTTCTCCTTCACCCTCACTTGGTGATAACCTGATCTCAAATCAATTTTTGGAAAAGCATTTGGCACCCTGTAATCGATTTAATAAACATCAATCCTAGGGAGGGGGTATTTTATTCTCAATTGTCACCCTATTCAATTGTCGATAGTCGATACATATTCTCAAGGTGCTATCCTTTTTGTATACAACTAACACTGGTGCACCCCAAGAGGACATACTAGGTCTTATAAAATCCTTATCTAATAAGGCTTTTAACTGCTCTTTTAATTCACGCAATTCTGCCGAGGCCATTCTATATGGAGGGATAGAAATAGGTTGAGTGTCTGGAAGTAAGTCAATACCAAAATCTACTTCTCGTTTTGGAGGTAAGCCTAGAAGTTTTTCAGGGAATACATCAACGAATTCATTCACTATTGGAACTGATTGAAGGGTTGGTGATTCTGCCTCCATATCCCTCACCCTAAATAAATAACATATATAGCCCTTAGATATCATCTTTTTGGCCTTAAAATAAGAGATAAACTTACTCTTTGGTGCCCCAATATTGCTTTCTATTCAAGATCTGCCTCATTTGGAATGTGGAAGTACACTTTCTTAGTTCGGCAATCCACGGTGGCATAGCACGAAGCTAACCAATCCATGCCTATTATAACATTGAATTCCACCATTTCTAGCTCAATAAGGTCAGCCAATGTGTTACGATCACAAACAATTACTACACAGTCATAACAAACCTTTCTAGCCATAATAGATTCACCAGTCAATGTAGATAGTTCAAATGGTTTGTTCAATAATTTGGGTCTTCTCTTAAGCTTCCCAACAACTAGTGGGGTAATGTATGATATTGTGGAACCAGGGTCAACTAATGCATATACATTATGTTAAAAGATGGACAATATACCTGTGACCACATCAGGTGAAGCTTCTAAATTTTGCCGACTTCGTAGAGCATAGGTGCGATTCTGGACTCCGCTAGAGCTAGCTGCCCCTCTAACAACTCTACCATTACCTATAGGTGCTTGCTGACCCCTACCTAATAGAGGAACTGACAATGATGATGTAACAACTGACCCAGTAGATTTTGCTATACCACCCATACGTCTCCTCGGGCAATCTCTTATCATATGCCCTGACATACCACACCAATAACAAGAGTCTGCCCCAACACAACATATTCTTTTTTAACTCCTTTCACACTATTTATAAGCCTGCATAGGGGTTATTTGCTAGCCTGCTGAATATTCTGTTGTCTGTGTACCTTGTCCCTCACCTCATTGACCAAACTGATTATTTCTAGACCCTTAAAGTTGTGGTGGAGCACTGGCTGTAGAGTAGGAAGATGATTCCCTAGGTAATCTATCAAAAAACTGAGGCCTAAGCTCACCTTGGGGTGGTGTAAACTACCCTATAGACCTGACCCTCTTGGACTGCGCCCTTCCTAACTCTTATGTCCTTTTCCTTAGCCTCTGATCCTTTAATTATGTGCAAAAGCTTGTATATCCATGTCTTCGTTCAAGGAAGCAATAGTACAGTCTCTGACCAAATACATGTCTAATCTATCCACATATCTATGAACTTTATCTGCCATAGTAGCAACTATATTAGGAGCATACCTAGCCAGGGAATTAAATTGAAGTCTATACTCTCTCACACTCATATTCCCTTGGTAGTGGTTCAAGAACTGATCTTCATGGGCCTCTTGGATCTCTAATGGCAAGTAATGGTCAAGAAATGCCTCTTTGAACTCCTTCCAGGTAGTTGGGGGTGAATCTATACCCTTAGATTACTTCCAAGCTTCATACCACAATATAGCCACATCCTTCAACCTATATGTTCCTAACTCGGTAGCTTCTAAACAACTCACATGCATAACATCTAAAGTGCACTGAATCTGATCAATAAAGTCTTGGGGATCTTTATCAGGATCTAACCCAGTGAAGGATGGAGGGTCCAAGTTAAGAAAATCACGTATCCTTGTGCCACTTTCCCTATTCGCACCACTTGCACTTATAACTGGACCTTCCTGTCTTTGACCTTGGCCAGCAACTATACAGGTCAATAGTTGCACTGCATTTCTCAGATTCTGCATAATAGCATCAATAGGTGGTTCTAGGGGAATTTCAGTACTTTCGAGTTTATTGGGAGCTAGAAGAGTTGGAGATGTCTGTGACAGAGATTCTTCTTGAACCTCATTTCATTGTCTCACCTGAATGGGTATACCAACAACCACTTCTACTCCTTTCCCTTTGCCTTTGTTTTGCTTGGTTTCTGGCATACTTGCTATACAAAACAATTTAGGAGTTAGACATAATGCACCTACTACACTTGGCTCTATGGAAAGATCAAACAAATGTAAAGAATGTAACAGCTCCTAAATGCCACATAGCATCCTGCTTATAAATGTGGTGCATAACGCATCGATAAACAAGATTCTACATAGACACAACTTTGTAGACTCCCTAGGAAGACCCGCTCTGATACCACTTTTGTCACACGCAAAGTCCTATTAGGGTGGACTAGCACCCATTGTCGATAAGGCCCAGGAGAACCAACCTGTATCTATGTGCTTTCTATACATATTATAAGGAATTACTATGTTCAATATGACTTTAAGAAAGTAAACAGTGATAACAAGCCCCAAGGAGATGCATATGGCTAGGCTGTAGGATGGTAGATACAATGTATGACATGTAAATATCAAAAAAGGCAACACCACAATGAAAGGAGTAAGTTACACAAATAATGAAATGCATTGGAGGTAGAACAACACATGAACTTTATTTAGTAGAACGAATTCGTGTATCTTGGTATCCAAGTATGTATGTAGATTTAAAGACAACTATGTATGGGAGCATATGAACATGTGAAAGAGTTGAGTCATGGTTAATAGTTGTGTCGAAGTTAGTAAGTGCCTTTATGTGATAAGGAGGGATCTATGTTTCATGCCAAATAATACGAAATCAAGTAGACTTATATACCTCGCTATACTACCTCGCTATTACCTCGAGATAACCTTTCCTTCCTCCAAATATTTATCTATAATATAATAGGTGATAAAACTAGTATTGGCAGCCAATAGATATATCTTGGTAGCCCAATCTCATAAAGAAACAACATACGGGCAGCAAGCATATAATTGTAAACCTGAGCGTATTCTTTCAATCTTTTAGCCTCTAATAATATTTTCTTATACACACTGATATACATATCATGTGCAACCTATTTTAGTGCCACAACAGTCTTACAACAGCCCACAAATCACAACACACAACAATTCTACGCAACATACAAATAGGCGGCATAATATTACACCCCTTCGCTATATTTTGACATCAACAATCCTGAACCTGTTTCAACTTTACCCAACTATCCTCAACACATATATGCATAAAACCAGACTTAAAACCATCTTATAATAGTACCATAGCAGTTATGAAGGATCTGAGGTAATAGTCTTCCATCCATCAGCCCACAAGTTCGTACTAAGAACACAATTACTATATCCTATAAGAACTCACTTTTGCAGACTGTAAAAGTGGTGCAATAGCCTTCATACATAATTAAATAACAAATAATCATTAAGAACAGTATCATCTCTTCATAATCAATCCAACCAATAAGAGAAAATCTTCCAAATAAACAAGAAAACATGTATAAAAATCTTGGAATACATGCTGCCCAAATTTTTCAGCATATACCTAACCAACATAGTCTCTTATTTTTCATGAAAAAACCTTACTAAACACACAACTATAATCAGTTACCTTTACCTTCAAGGTTTAGGGCTTCTCCTAGAACCCTAAAAGTCTCTTATGGCTACCTGTAAAGTCAAGAAAGAGTTGAGAGAAAACTTGGAAGACAATCTGATTTTTTTTTGTTCAAGTTCGAATGGCTTATGGGAGCTGTTTTAAACCCTTTTCAAAGGTGTAATTTGGCCGAATTACTAAGGCATTTTTAGCCTTACTTTACTAAGTTGGTGATGTAGCTTCTTTCCCCTTTCACTTGGACCTTATTGGGTTCAAATTGGTTGGGCCTTGGCTCCCATTTTTTCCTTTCCTCCTTACTTGATTTTTGGCCCAATTAGTCAAGTGGACTGTGATATACTTGGGCCCTTTTATTATTCATCTTGGGCTGTAAGTATTGTTCATTTATGATGGTAAAATACGGGCTAAATTTTCACTCTTAATACGGACTTTATTCATAATCAGAATTGGATAAATTTGACGTTGGGCCTCTTTTCCTTTTAGCTAGCAAATTTAAGCTAAGCAAGTAGGCGACTCGCTTGCTAGATTACTAAGTCCTACAAGCACCTCACTTATCTCACTTCATTTAAATTTGTGATCTCCTCAATTTGATACAAAACAAATATATACTCGACCTTCTGAAGCATATCGCCGTATAACATGAGATTCAAGCACTTTTAAAAATGGGCGCTAATTTGACCAAACCATATCATGTTTCATTTGCATAGTACTAGTACTGTAATATGTGGGGTATTACAGTTTTATATTCGGTTTGTGTTCACGGGGTTCCAAATGAATTCCCAAGGGTCCAGGTCTTGTAGTTGATTATTGAATGTTGCTGTATGTTGATGTTTTTTGTGTATCTTCCACTAGTGCTCCACGTTGGTGCCTCATGGACCACGTTCGTGAAGACCCAGTAGCCAGACCTTCGATTTTGCAGAGGGTTATTCCCCTCTAGCTTCTGCGTTCACTGATATGGCTCAGCATTCGAGGAGCATTACACATGCCTAAATAGTGTCTCCTTTTATGTCATTTTTTTTATGTTTTAACCTTCATTCCAAGAGAGGATTTTCAAGGTTTTGAAGGCATATTAATTGGGTAACTATTTTCTAACCTATTTCAACTATTTTATTGATTAATTCATGGCTATATTCTCTTAATTCCAGATTAAATAATACTAATTATGATCCCGGAAAGAGAAGAACACCGTCTACTCATACTGTCACATTTTACTCTAATTTTGGGGATTTAATGGTGGAATTTGAGGATTTTTGGAATAGAGTTTCCTAAAGTTAAATCATTGATTTCTCCCACATCTTAGCTTCATTCTTAAAAATATATTCCTCATTGAATTTCTCGTTACATATAGAATATTTTCATACATAAATTTTTAATTTTCGACTAAGTTTTCCAGCATGAGATTTTTGACCATTTACCCTTTCTCTTAGAATTATTTGATTTTAGTGTCACTAGATTCGTTATGTGATTATGATACCATATTTGAATAAATTATGGTTATTTGGAGCATTGTAGAAGGGAGAAAGTGACGCTTTTGACTTTATTTAATTTTATTTAAGGAAGTGGACTTCTAACCTTTTGTTAAGTATGAATGAACCTTGTATACTCCTATGTGTGTGAAATTGAGTATTGGGGAGTAGAGAAATGTATCATTACTTCTTGCATTGATTAATTATGTTTTGATGATATTTATGAATTGATGTTCCATTTGTGATTAGTAGCTGAAGTAAAATGGTTCCCGCTAGTTTTGTGATGATATATGACATATTGAGGCATTGATGATATTGAGACACTAATGATATTGAGATATTGATGGCATTTAGATAATGAGAATATTTTGATATTATATTATGATATACTTGTGATGATGCACCTTACATTTATTATTTTTTGTGCATTGATACTTGTGATGTCTATGATCGAGATATGAGTAAGAAAATAAGTAGATTAGTGGTCGAGGTCTTTATTGGTCCAACTGAGGTAATATGCTAGTGGTTTGAGTTCATTTTTGGACGGTCTAAGGTTATTTTAAATAGGTGACATAAGCCAAGGACACTGCCAACCATTATCACAGATACATGGTCGATGTGTGGCCACTATGGGTTCCGTCTGAGCCAGTCATCTAATCAGTGGATGTGTATTCTAGGACAGATATGTATCATGATTATCTGACATTGTATCACATTGTATACATCTTGTGGTATCCACCCCATCCCATATCATATCTATTTGGTATCATTGTATATTATTTATGAGATTGTGTATTTATTTTGTTTCTGACTTTGAGTAAGAGTTGGATCTACTTATATACTTTTATATTATGATACAATGTCAAATGATGGATATATCTATTTTATTGTGATCTATATATACATATATGTGTGTTACGACTTTTCTAACTGTGGGTTGTAGTTACGCGGATTATGGTTGAGATTTAAGGAGTTACTTATGTTCTTCATTTCTTTACCATAGGTTAGTTCCATTTGCTGAGTACCCCGTTGTTTGGTGTTCACCCCTTGCTATATTTTTTTATAGATTATGAGTGCGGTCCATCTTGATAGACTTCCTTTTTATTGGATTGAGCTTCCAAAACTCCTACGAGGTAGCTGCTTATGTGTCACGATCCAAGCCTAGGGCCTAAACATGACATGGCAAATGGGAAACCCGAAGGGACCCCAAACAAGCCTCTTAGCATATTATTCACACATCCTTGGACATGGAAGCAAAATAAGCATCAACAACTGATATAAATAAAAGGGAGGCGGGACTAAGGAAAGTCTTGATATTCATAAAAAAACATAAAATAGTCAATCTCAAAACATATAAAAACCATACTATCCAATAATACCTCTAACTTAGAATGGATCAGGGCCTAGGATACTTCCCGGACTCACCCTCATGAACAAGTATTCAACATAAAGAAGTCTCAACATAGCAAGAGTAACTTAGATATTGTCCTTGAACTTGAGGACTCACCAATGCTTTTCTCCAAAGTATAGAACTAGCCATGTGAAGGATGATTAAAAGGAGCTGCAATCCCTATATGGTAATATCATGTGGGCATAGAGTGTGCATTAGTACGTTTGAATGTACTAAGTATGCGGGGTGCAATGCAACAAAGACATAAGCCAATTTATTCAAAATGCATAATCATAATCAATGGATATATAATTTCAATATGACATGCATGATCAATGATTGTAATAGAATATGGTTGTAAATCATTCAACTTATATAATATATCATACATATGTGGGAAGAGACCTCAACTGACATAGACCAAGCATCTGGAACTAGGACTCCGAGGCCTGACACCCCCTAGGGTGATCGAGCATGACAAGCCCCAGCGAAGTGTGGTCTACTTGCCAAAGGTAAACAAAACATGATAATATGAAGTAGATGGATCCACTAGTACAACAAGGGTAAAATATATATTCCTATGGTGCACATAGTTTAGAGACTAAAAAATTTATATAAGGACCCCTTAAGTCGAGCCCCCATCTTAAGCCTCAATCGATGCTAAGTCAAATCCTATACAATACTTGAAATAATCACACTTTAATAATTTCACGAGTAACTTGTTGGAGACATGATAACTTGACATGAATAGCTCATAAACATGCTTGGCCTCTACTAGTGATCCTAACTTGAACATGAAAGTAGATCATAATCATACATAAACCCTTACTTTAACATGAATGACTCACAATAGGCAAAAATCTTAAAATAGGGCTTAACTTGATACTTGTAAAACCATAGAAACTTTTCATGAATTCAATATATACAAGAAAACCTTTAATGTCAAAGAAATATCCATAAGATAAGTAATTGCGAAGATATCAACTTGGTATAAAAGCAGCAAATGTACTTAAACATCATTTTAAAAAATCTTAACATGAATGTCAAAAATCACCACAAACTTGTGACCATAAACATGAAGGCATGCAAAACAACATAAGGGTTGAATCTTAAGACTTGAAATCATAGAGGGGACTTAAGTTATTACCTTCAGCTTGAGTAGAGTGGTGATATATGGGTATTGTTTTTCATGTCTGCCTCGGCTTCCTATGTGGCACTTTCAACTTGTTGATTCCTCCAAAGGACCTTGACGAAAGATACATCTTTGTTTCTCAACCTCTTCACTTGTCCACCCAAAATCTCCATTGGGAACTCCGCATAGGTCAAGTTATCTTTCATAACACCCACAACCTCTAAGGGAACTATAGAACTTGGAGTCACCACACACTTCCTCATCATGGACACATGGAAGAACAGATGAAGCATATTTATCTCCATAGGCAACTCCAACTCATATGAAACATTACCAATCTACTCAAAACTCTATAAGGACCCACAAACCTTAGGCTCAATTTCCCTTTCTTGCCAAATCTGACTATAACCTTCAAGGGCGAGACTTTCAACTAAACCAAATCACCAACCTTAAACTCAAGATCTCTTCTTCTCATATCGGACTTTTTCTACTTTGGGTCGTCTTCAACCTCTTCTTATCAACCTCACCTTTTCTAAGGCTTTCATAACCAAAGCCGGACCTAGCAATGCCACCTCCCCCACATTGAACCACCCAACTAGGGATCTAAAATACCTACCATATAAAGCTTCAAAGGGAGCCATGCCAATGCTTGAGTGGTATCTATTGTTGTAAGCAAACTCAATAAGTGGAAGGTGTTCATACCAACTACCATTGGAATCCAAAACACAAGCTCTAAGCATATCCTCAAGAGTTATGATAGTCCTTTTAGCTTGAGCGTCTGTTTGAGGATGACAAGCCATGCTGAGCTTGACCTTGGTACTAAGACCTCATTGGAAGACCTCTAAAAATGAGAAGTGAATTGAGCACCCCGATCTGAAATGATAGACAAGGGTACCCCATAACCAAGTCATGAATATACAACTTGGTATAATCTTTGGCACCATAAGTAGTTTTGACCAGTAGAAAGTGAGACAACGTTGTCATCCTATCCATAATAACCCAAATAGAATCAAGTGTTTCCTGGTCCTTAGCAACCCAACCACAAAATCCATGTTGAGCTCTTCCCACCTCTCTAGAGACCTACATGTTACCAACATCAACATGAGCTAGACTACCCATGGACACTATACTTAGAGCATCGACCACAATATTAGCTTTGCTAGATTGATAATGCACACTCATATAATAATCTCTAAGGAGGTCTAACCACCTTCTTTACCTCAAGTTAAGATCTTTTTATGTGAACACATATTGGAGACTCTTATGGTTGGTAAACATATCAATCTGTACCCCATACAAGTAATGACTCAAAATTTTCAAAGCAAATACCATGACCGCCAATTCAAGATCATGGGTGGGATAATTTCGCTCATGCACCTTAAGTTGCCTTGAGGCATATGCTATCATCTTGCCACTTTGCATCAAAACACACCCCAAACCCATTCTTGAGAGATCACAATGAACCACAAACCCTTCTAACCCTTCCGATAGAGCCAAGATAGAAGCAAAGATAAGATTATCTTTCAAAGTTTGAAAATTCTTTTCATATTCATTGGTGATGTGCTGTCAAAATACATCACATTTGATGCCCAAAACAAGGAGTTTTGCGAGTTTGTAATGCAACTTTTTATATTTTTTATGTGTTTCTTTGTTGTTTTTGAATAAAAGTTAGGTTTACACAATTTTAAAGAAAAGTTGCAGTTTTTGCTAAATTCTAGGACATACGAACTCACCTACGAGTCGTAGCCCTAGCTACAAGTTATAGGGCATGTCATAGCAAGAAACAAAGACAAAAAAATCAAAACTCTGCTAAGTGGAGGTCATCTCTATGAGGCCATCCTATGAGTCGTAAGTCTCACTATAACTCGTATAGGTAGATTT
This sequence comes from Solanum sejunctum, assembly GCA_025642045.1. Taxonomy (NCBI): domain Eukaryota; kingdom Viridiplantae; phylum Streptophyta; class Magnoliopsida; order Solanales; family Solanaceae; genus Solanum; species Solanum sejunctum. Next base: position 29,287 of record JAOTQJ010078897.1, on the reverse strand, counting down.
GTAGCAATAATCAGAGAGCCTAAATGTCAGACCAAAAACTGAAGGCCTAGACTACAAGAGGAGCATACGAGTCATAGCCCAATTAATGAATCATACCATTGGGTCATACCAGTTAAATCCAAGATGTTAAGAACCTGATATGAGACCCCCACTATGACTTATAGGTCACCCTATGAGTCATACTTGCGAGACTACTAGCTGCCATCTATCATTTCTGTGTTATTTTTAGGGTTTGTTTGTAAACACTATAAATACATTAAGTTAGAGTTTCATTTGACAAAAAAAGGAGATCAGATTCCAAATTTAAGAACATAGAACTTGCCTTTGAATATTCTCTCAAGAATATTTTAGGGTTTTAGCTTAGTTTATCATTTTCTCTTGGAAAACCCATTTTGGGGATTGAAAATTATGCTTTGTACTCATTGCCAATCTATCAAGCTTTTGGGTTTGCAACTTGTGGTGTCTACACTTTTCATTGCTTTTGGTAAAACTATCAACTGTATCTTGTATTTGCATTTTTGTTGACTTTGCCTTAGTCATGAGTAGCCAAGTATCCACAACTTGGGGTTGTGGAAACCATGGATAGTTGACTTGGTATGACCTAGGTTTATTGCATTTCTATGATTGGGTTTTTGGATATATTATCTATTTCTCTTCATATTTATTGTTGTTTTGTGGTAGCCAACACCAAATCCCGCCTACTGCCATGATCCCGACCAAGGTAGTGATGAATAGAAAAAGGGAAATAGATGACAAGATTTGATTAATGTATTCTCATCTAATCAACCAAACTTGACCAAGGGGAGGTTGACTAGGACACTAGGTAATGATTAGTTAGCACGTTGTGGTGGCTTACCAAGTTCCATGGTGAAATTCAACCTTCACCTTCATAAAAGGGCTAGAAGAACCTGAGTTACTATCTTGCATACGAATCTCCAATTGTAGTTATGCCATCTACGGTAATAGAGTCAACGAACCATAGGGAACACAATTCCCAAGTTGTCCTTAAAATTGAGTGTTTCCTTGCATTATAGTTTAGTGTTTATTTTACTTTATTTTTGAATCACAACCCCCATCCCCATTTAGATATTGTAGTTATGAATGCTTGAAATTATTAGTAGTGAAGTCTTATAGTCAAGTTGACCTGTATTCCTTGTGGATTCGACCGTAACCTTCGGTTAGGTTAATTGTTGATATCAACTGCTTTCTTTTGGAACATGAACATCAAAGAAAAATTGTGGCACCATTGCCAAGGAATATGACTAGGTTTTGACTTAAGTGCACTATTAGTTAGTTCTAGTATTGATTTCTAGAGTCTTGTGCATTTTACTTTTGTTTTTGTTGTTTGATTTTACATGCAGGGTATGCTAGGTTGTATGCCCAACACAAGGAGCCAAGGCAATCCCTTAGCTCAGATCAATTTGGAGATCCATTGACTCGTTAGAAGAATGGCTTAAGTGAATAAGGACATTGAGATTGAGGAGGACATGAATATGAATGAGTATATGAGAAGAGAGGAGAATCCACCGCTAAGAGGTAATAGACAACAAATTAGGGACTTTAATGAAAATGCTTATGGTTGAATCAATATTGATTGAACCCTATGGCCATAGACATTACCGGTGCTATAGTACTGCCTCTTTTATAGATAGATACTAAGTTTACGGTATTGAGTAGGTTGTTCCAAATCTCCAAAACTATATATCATTCATAGGGCTACCTCGAGAGGATCTCCATCTTCATCTCCAAAATGTGGTGTTGATTTGCAAGAGTGTCATGAGGGACACAAAATCTCTCTTGATGTCATTTGTTTAAGAGTGCTTCCACTGTCATTGATTGGCAATGCAGCTATATGGTTGACTGAGCTTCCTCCAGGTACTATAACATGTTGGGGTGAGCTTCAGAGAGTATTCCTTGAAAGATATTTCCCAAGATCGAAAACGTTGAAGCTCAAGGATCAAATCAACAACTATGAGCAATTACTGGGTGACTCTATTAGCACAACATGGGAAATATTTACCAAATGCTTAAGGATGGTCCTTGATCACAAGATTATTGATGATGCCTTAGTTGAGATCTTTTAACAAGCACTTGATAAGAATAGTTAAGCTTGTGCTGACATAATCATGGGAGGCATGTTTATTGACCAACCTTTTACATTGATATCCGCAAGGATAGAGCAAGTCATTTAAACCAATAGAGCATGGGGTCAACGAGTGTGTGGTGCAACAAAGAGTTCTTGTGCGGTTACCACCAATAATGAGCAAGAAAAAGTTAATGAAGAGATTATAGAGAAACTTGCTCAACTCTGTACTAGCATGGACTTGGTTTTAAAGCAAAACCAAGCAAGTGTTCAAGCGGTAATACATCAATCTCCAAAGACTCCAATGTATGATGATCCATTCTTTGATGAGGATGCATATTTTGTAAGAAACCAAGTGGTATGTTTCTAAAACAACCCCCAAGGGTCCAATTCGGACTATTTGAGGGAAGGTCAAGGGAATCAAGGTCAGAACTTCAACTGTGATGGTACATATAGAGACAACTAAGGTGTATATTATGAAAGAGAGAGAGTGCCAAATACCGAATGGGGAAGAATAGAGGGCTATAGGAATATACCTTACGTGCCACCTCACAATGTGATGCCGGGTCAAGTAACTCCAGGATCAAAGAGATGTTCGACAAGTTGTTGAAAAGGGTCAACTACCAAGATGAGACTTTAAAGGGAATAAAAGTAGATTTTTTAAGTATTAACCAAAAAATAGAGTCTCACTCGATGACAATGAATTAAGCAACTAGAACAATAATTTAGGCAAGTTTCTTCGCAATTGAACGAATGCAAAAAGGGCACCTTACCAAGAAATACAGTTCAAAATCCTAAAAATAAGGGCATTTCATGGTGGTCATGACTCGGAGTGTCAAAAGCACCATAGATCCCCCTATGCTAGTGATTGTGGATGAACTTGATGAGAAGAGTCTTGGTGGTAAAGTCGTGGATGAGGGAGAAGGTCCGAAGATTATTAGGATGCAACAAGAAGAGGTAAGGGAGCACAAAAAATTGAAGTCCATTACAAAACCCCCTCCTTATTTCCCTCAAAGGCTTAAGAAAAAGGAAGAGGAGGGTAAATTCTAATACTTCCTCTCGATGTTAAAGCAACTCTCCATCAACATTCCCCTTTTAGAAGCTTTGGAGAATATGCCTGGGTATGCCAAGTATATGAGGGATTTGGTTACCAAAAAATACACTTGGCGCCAAGAGTTCTCACAAGAACTCCTACAATGTAGTGCGATCATGACCAAATGCCTTGTTCAAAAATGAGAGGACCCTGGTGCATTCACCATCCCTTGCACCATTTGTGATATTCAATTTGCAAGAGCATTCTGTGACTTACGAGCGAGCATCAATCTAATGCCTCTTGGTGTTTTCAAAAAGCTTAGCCTTGGCACTCCTACTCGACAAGAATGAGGTTGCTTATAGGGGATCAAACCATTAAAAATCCAGAAGGAGTCCTTCTTGATCTTCTTGTTAAAGTTGATAAATTCATATTTCTGGCAGATTTAGTGATTCTTGACTGCAAAGTTCATTTTGAGGTGCCCAGCATTTTGGGGCAAATATTTCTGGCCACTGGGAGAGCCTTAGTAGATATGACTTCGGGTCAACTTCGGTTTAGGATCAATAATGCAAAGGTCGTGTTCGATATTCGCTAATCTATGAAACGTCCGAATGAGTGCAAGAGTAAGGTGTGCACTCTTGATGACTGTTGATGAAGGATTATGACAAATTCGAGCCACGACATTAAACAAGGAGCTTCTTAGGAGACAACCCAAAATCTTTGATAATTGTTTGTTTGTTTAAAGTATTTTTGGTTATTGAGATTATTAGGTAGAAGGAGTGAGTTTATTTTAAGTTGAAAGACATTGATGCAGTTGTAATATTTTGGAGATTATTGTGTTGTGAGACCACCACAAACATATCAAGGTAGGGTTTAAAGACCCTACTCATGAGATCCATAAATATAGGTTGTGCATTAGTCAACCCAAAAGACATTACCATAAATTCAAAATGCCCCTACCTAGTCCAAAAAGCCATCTTGGGAATATCACACTCCCTCACTCTCACTTGGTGGTATTGGATTGAAGATCAATCTTAGAAAAGTCACTAGCCCCTTGTAGTTGATCAAAAAGGTCATCGATCCTTAGTTGAGGATACTTGTTCTTTATAGTAACCGTATTAAGTTACAGGTAATCAATGCACATTTTAAGGGAACCATCTTTGTATTTCACAAACAATATCGGTGCACCCCAAGGTGATTTGCTAGGACTTATGAAGCCTTTCTCCAACAAATTCCTCTATTGATCCCTCAACACCTTCGATTTTGCCTGGGCCGTATGGTAATGGGGAATGGAAATGGGTTTTGTATCAAGAAGGAGTTTTATACCAAAGTCTATTTCCCTTTTGGAAGGAACATCGGGAAGCTCATCGAGAAAGACATCAAGAAACTCATTGACCACTGGAACTGACTCAATAGAAAGGACTTTAGACTCAATATCCCTAACCCTCACAAGATGATAAATGCAAACTTTAGAAATCAACTTTTCGGCTTTAAGACAAGAAATGAATCTACCCTTTACAACCACATTACGACTTTCCCACTCAAGGGCGGGCTTATTAGGGAATTGGAATTTAACCTTATGGGTTCTACAATCAATAGAAGCATGATATGCATGTAACCAATCTATCCCTAGAATAATATCAAAGTATACCATATCTAACTCAACAAAATCAAAAGGTAAGACTTTATGCAACATGGACACGGGAAAACCTCTATAGACACTTTTAGCAACAATAGACTTACCAATGGGGGTAGACACTTCATAAGGTTCAGACAATAACTTTGGATACGCATGGAGCTTTTTGGAAACAAAAGAAGTAATGAAAGAAAGAGCATCACCCGGATCTATCAATATATACACATCATAATCAAAAACCTTTAACATACCAGTAACATCATTGGGCACCTCATCCATTCCTTGCCTTCCATGGAGCGCATAGAACCTATTTTACCTTAGAGCACCCCCTTGTTGGACTCTCTTTGCCCTTTGACTGAATTAAAACCTTGGCCCTGAGGACTACCATCTCTACCTTTGTTTTGGGCATGAGGACAGCCAATAACCTTCTGACCTATTTCACCACAACCAAAGCAATCACTAGAATTTTTCAAACATGGACTACCATGTTTTCTCCCACACTTTTGGCACTGAGGGTGGGTTATCCCACCATTTCTACCTTGGAATCTTGGGTTATCATTATCAAATCTCTTATTAGGAGCATTGGAAGACCCTTGGCCTTGGAATTTATGATCCTGAGGAAATCGGTCACCCTTAAAAAGTTGGAAACCACCTTCAAATCGAGCCCTCTTGGTCTCAGTACTTCTTCTCTTTCTAAGCTTTTCCATATCAAGTTGTTCTCCGTATGTCAAGAGTCGAGACAAATCCATATCACTCACTAGCATGGTGATGCAACACTCTTCATTAACCAAGTCAAACACTCCTGACACAAATTTGTTTGTTCTAGCTTTAGGGTTGGCAACCAAATGTCGAGCATACTTGGAAAGCTTGTTGAATATGAGGTCATACTCTCTAACACTCATGGAACCTTTCTTGGGATTCATAAACTCTATTATCTTAGACTCTCTTAACTTGATAGGAAAGAACCAATTAAGGAAGGCGACTTTGAATTTCTCCCAAGGAATAGCATCATCATCTCTCTTCTCAAATTTCCATTGAGTAAACCAAATTTGTGCCACACCTTTGAGTTGGCAGGCCTCAAAATCTGCATTCTCCTCCGAATTGACCCTCAATGATAGATAACACCTTATTCACCTCATTGATGAACTCTTGGGGATCTTTTTCTGCCTTGGACCCATGAAACTTTGGTGGATTCATTCTTGTAAAATCCATCACCTTTGAGGCCGGAGTAGGAGCATAAGGGGCTTGGGCCCCTTGGTTAATTTTGTTGGTCATAGCATGGACCAACATTATTATGGAATCTCGAAACGCTTCTTGGGCTACCCTTCCATGAGGAGCTTGAGGAGCGGGAGGGGTTGGTTGCTCCTCGGGTATTCGGGCTCTCCTTAGACTTCCTCTTGGTATCGACATGATCTATAAGAAATAAGAGTATTAATAAGGAGAAAACCATATATTTACACCTAAAGCATGATATATACTATGAATAAGTGTAACATTTCCTAAAACACATCATAGCCTCCCATTCATAGTTGTGACACGCTTTACAACTATGAATAAGACTCTAATTGATGTGGTGTACTGGATTTTTGAAGACCATTAACAACTTAGTGCTATTATACAAAGATTGTTGTCACTCAATCCTTGGTCCTAGACATGACACGATGAATGAGGAACTCGAAGGGATCCCAAACAAGCCTCTTAGCATATCATTCACACACCCTTAGTTGCGGAAGCAAAATAAGAATCAACAAGTGATAAAAATAAAATGGAAGTAGGACCAAGAGAGGTCTTTATATTCATAAAAAACATAAAAGAGTCAAGCTCAAAGCATATATAAACCATAGTATCCAACAACACCTCTAACTTAGGATGGAGGGGGGCTAGGACACTTCTCGGGCTCACCCTCATGATAACAAGTGTTCAACCTAAAGAAGTCTCAACATATCAAGAATAACTTAGATATTTCCCACGAAATTGGGGACTCACCAATGCTTTTCTCCGAAGTACCAAACTAGCCACGTGAAGGATAATCAAAAGTAGCTCCAATCCCTACATGGTAAACATCATATAGGCATAGAGTAAGTTTTAGTACGTTTGAATGCACTAAGTATGCGGGCTTCAATGTAATAAAGACATAAGCTAATTTATTTAAAATGCATAATCATAATTGATGGTATATAATTTTAATATGGCATGCATGATCAATGCTTGTAATAAAACATGCTTGTAAATCATTCAACTTGCATAATATAGTATACATATGTGGGAAGAGACCTCAACTTACATAGACCAAGCATCTATAACTTTGACTCCGAGGCCTAACAACCCCTCGGTTCAGGTGACTGGGCATGACACCCCCCCGCGAAGTATGGTCTACTTTCCAAGGTAAGTCAAACATGATAGCATGAACTAGATGGATCCACTAGTATAGCAAGGGTAAAATATGAGAGACCATCGGGTATATTTTACCCTTGCCAAGTTCTAAGTCTACTTCAGGTTCATTTTATGAACTTGATGGATCCTATGGTAGTATATATCCACTAGAGGTCCTTAAAATGAACCTGAAGTAGACTTAGAGCTTGAAATGAGTCTTTGAGTTCCAAAGTTGAGCTTTAAATCCTTAGATTTGAATGAAAGAACTGATAGAGTCTTGGAGAGGTTTTAGAGAGGGTTTTGTGAGCTATAGATTTGAAAAATGGCTAAGTATGAGAGATTTCACTTTTAACTTGGCATGGAGCTATATTTCCAATGCCTTTGGGAAAAATAAGAAAATAAAGAAAAAAGCTACACTGGTCCATGCCCCAGGTGCGACGCAGACCAAACGTGGATCAACAAACATACTAGTCCTCTCTGCAGGTGCATCGTAGCTTGGGCGCGGATAGACATTGGATAATAAAAATTAGCAAAAAGTATTTTTCACTATGGGTCTTCTAAAATATGGGTTATACGCATTTTCAACTCAGGTTTTCCCCCTGATCAACAATATGAAATCAAATTTTCAAAATCACACACAAATTTTTAGATATATGGAAATTACAATTATGGGGTATTCTGAAGCACATGAGGGGTGTTTCATTATGTTTTCAACAGACCTTGAGGATTCTACTTTTAAGTTTTGATTCTATTTGAGGACTAGAAATCATGCCTTGTATTTTATTTGAGTATTTATATATAGAGGCTTGTACAAGTAACACCAAACCTTGGGATAGTTGTAGTTGTTTTCTTCTACTTATCAATATATTTAGACTGTTATCTTTGAATTTTGTTACTATTGTTAGTTGTTTGAGTTTTGGGCTGACTTATCCTGGTGGGTTAGGTGAGTGACAGTACACTTGAATTTTGAGTTGTGACATTTATCATCCTATGTATATGTGTTTGTATATATGCGGTCATCTTTACTTATGAATGATGCCATTACAATATAATATTTGTATTGCATCGCACATACTTAGTACATTTCAAAAGTACTAATGCATATTTTTTGTATGATTTAACCATATAGGAATAGGTGATCCTTTGTCGACTCGTGACTAGTTTTTCAGGCGTTCGAGACTAGTATTTCTTGGTGAGCCCTTGGTTCGGGACTCTATACTATTTTTATTCTTGCTATGTATTTCAGACATTTATGTATATATTGTCCTTTTGAGGCTTTACATTATATGTTGTTAAAGTTTTCTATTTGATGGAAACCGATCGATACCAGTTTCGTCCATCAATGATTTAGCTGGTATGATGTTTGGACAAGTATTATATTTTCAATATTGCTTTCTTGTCATATATTTCCCCTCAGACCCTTTTCTATTTTGTTCCACAAATATTTTAGTTTTATGCCTATGAATGCTTGAGATATTGAAGATGACTTAGGTGAGGTGCCTCTGGGTATCTCATTTGTTGTGTGATGACTAGGCCCTAGGTCAAGTCATTACAATTTTGCATGAATTCATAACATACTTGGCAGTCTATAATTATTCATAAACTTGCATTATCATGAAAATATAGCATTTGAAACTATAATTTAAATAGCCCATAAGATAGGGCATTTTCCAAAATTCATTAGTTCATGCAATTGGATGGCAATAAATACTCATTTGAATATACTATTCATGATTTAGATCAAAATATAGCATTTAGATAAAGATTTAACAAGACCCATTTGAGAAATCATCAACCTAATATAGTAATGAAAAGGGTTCTTAAATACCAACTCATTTAATGCATTTCAAATCAATAAATAATAATTTCTAACATGAATCATGCATATAATTAAGAATAGAAATTACCCATAATAAAATAAACCTTGAAATAAGGATTTGGTTGAAAGATCTTTGGATTCTATGGGTAGAGAGATCCATGGAAGAAGAAGCTCACATACCTTAGAGAAAAATAGAGAAGAAAGTTGAAGAGAATCTTGGATTTGATGAAAAGCTTGGAAGAAATTGAAGCTTGTATGGAGGATTAGAGTCTTCCTTGAGAGAAAAATTTAGAATAAGTGAAGGGGAAGATTGTTTGGCATGAAAATAGGCCTAAGAAGGTGAATTTAGGTTTACTGGGTTAAAAATCCTTTATGAGAATGTAAAAATATCATCAAAATAGAAAAAATATTTTATGTGTCCCGACATCAAAATCAGTGGTCCAAAGGTCCATCACTAAAACATTCAATGGTACGCCAAATAAGACCTCACAAATAACCTTTTTTGATAGTTCCTGAAGCTTTTCGAGGCTATTCAACGGTCAAATTGATTGTCGCCCTTTTTGATAGCCTAGATAGTCCTCGGTAAAATGGCCATAACATTATATTCAAACTTGAAATAAGGCGAGATTAGATGTGTTAGAAAGCTAATTCAAAGAACTATAAATTGGTAAGTAGGGAGTCACCTAATTCATTATGTGCTTATGACCATTTGTAGTAGAACCTTATACGAATTTATACTAAAACTTAGACGATTAGAATCTTTTGGTCTTGCCTTGATTTAAGAGTTGCCTTATGACCCAAAATCATACGTGATCCACTTTAATACCTAAGAGTTGATCCCACCACATTAGAAATCATTAAGTTTACTCCATACGTGTATGAGGAATGACTCATGTGTTAGCTTAAGATCTAAGGCATTACAAAACGAAATCTGAGGGTTGATTTTGAGCTATCGAACTAATTGAAAATTTTTAGGTTTTGGTGCCTCAGGCTTCACCTTAGCAATAACTTAGTCTCTAAAGTAACCCAACTAAATCGCAACATGGCTCGCTAAAGAAAGGTCGCTTTTGTGACCAGACTTAGCTAAAGCATAGCCAACCCCTTTAGGAGGTGTTTCGTAAGTGACACTTTGTTGCTATAGAGACGTCACAGACCTACTTTCAAATCCCTAGTCACGATTTTTGGGCATTTTCTCTATTATCGAATTTTGAGAGCTCGGGGTTGGATGATTTTCACTTGATTTTCAAGTAGATTTTATTGAAAAAGATATTTTTTGACTTACCTCTTCAATACCAAAAAATTATATCCTGATTTTAGCATCTATTCAATTTTGGAAATTAGGAATTTTTCGTGGACTTGGGTTTTTCATAAAAATGGTGATCATGAGCTCATTTAGCTCCATTTTTAATTGATTTTCACCAAAGAATTTCTAATTACATGAGAAATGTTTTAATATAGAAATTTTTAAATTTTGGCCTCGGTTCCATCATTGAATCTTTGGACTATTTTGTTATTTTTCTTAAATTGCTTGACCTTGGTGTCATTATTCTTGAAATATGATTGTGAACCTAATATTAACTAGATTCTAGTGTGTTGGATTTTATTCAAAAGGAGAAGGTACTCTTATTGGGTTGATTGTTTGGCTAATTTGATGTAAGTGGATTTCGAAACGTTATTGAGTTTCATTGAACTTGGTATCTTCCTTTTTTGTGTTAATTGGGTATTAATAAAATGATTTAAGTGAATATGTCAGAGTAATGGAGATTTGAAAGAAAGTGAGTAAACCATGAAATGAATTAATATATGGTAATAAAATAGTTATATGATAATATGTGAAAACTTTATTTGTGACTTGATATATGATCGTTGGTGTTACTTATGTACTTTAGTAATGATAGTTGATGATGTAGGCTCTTGTAATTGAGATAGTTGATTGAATTTGATGATGTGGGCTTTTGTAATTGAGATAGTTGATTGAATTATGGTGATTTATGTCACGACCCAAACCTAGGGTCTAGACGTGACACGACGCAAGGAGAACCCAAAAGGATCCCATGCAAGCCTCTTAGGACATCATTACACATCTTTGGTTACGAAGGCAATTAAACAAGCATCAAGAGATAAAAAGAATGGGAAAAATCAGGGTTTAGAGAAAACACTTCCAAATCATTTTATTCAAGAGACAAGAGTCAAGCGCATATCATAGATACATAACATATCCAACAAACACCTCTAATACATAGATAAGATCGGGGGCCAAGACAAAGTAACTGGGCTCACCCTCATAGTCAAATATATAATAAAGGAGAATGTATCAATACATAATAGGAGAAACATAGACTTAGGTCCCCAAAGTGGAGGACTCATCAACTAGCTTGAATAGCACTAGACTAGCCACGTGGAGGAGGATGATCAACTTAGGTGCTGGTTCCTACATAGTGGCATCATGTAGGCATATGGTATGCATTAGTATGTTTGAATGTACTAAGTATGTAGGATATAATAAGCAATAGGCATTATATAGTATGAAGAATTAAGCATCATAAATCAAAATGCATAGCAATAAGCAATAGGCATTATATAGCAATATGACATGCATGATCAATGCTGAGGTAAAACATGCTTAAGTAACTCGTGCTCATATAGGATACCATATGTGTAGAAGAGACCAAGATTGATTTCCAAATGTACAATCCTTTGGTAGGTTAGTGATGATGTTGTCCTATCACTTAGGTGGATGAGTATAAACCCCTGTCTAGATTGGTGATAATGCCTCCCCATCACCATAGTGGAGAAGTACAAACCTTTCCTTAGGTTGATGAGTACAAACCTCCATCTAGGTTAGTCATGATACCGCCCCATCACTAGCTAGAGAAGTACAAACCCTTCCTTAGGTTGATGAGTACAAACCCCCATCTAGGTTATCAGGTACTTAGTCCCCCCGAATTGGGCATGGTCTAATACAACACTTTATATAGAATTTATCCTATGTATAAGCTCATTTCATCATCATATAGTCATTCACATTATATCTCATGATTTGGACCTTTAACCCCTCAAGAAACCATATCCGGACATTTTATCAAACACTTAGAGGGTGTATAATGCTAGTATAAAATCATGAAATATAGATATGATATCATGCAAGAAAATCCATTGTAAAATTAAAAATTAACACCTTGCAATACCCTCAAGTAATATACATTAAATGCCTCATCAAATCTTACAATAGATCAAAGATTTATAGCTCAAAACATAGCAAAATAGTCACAACTTTACATAACTTTAACATAGTGTGTAGTGAATTTCATAATAGTCAAGACTTATTTGTAAATCAACTTTAAATCATGCAATTTGAGTAAAAAGAGGCTTGGATATCATGGGCGAAAGGAACCTATGAAAGACACCCACATACCTTAGCTTAAAGGTGAACTTGGTGAAGATTGGAGATGGCGCTTTAAGCTTGAAGAAGAAACTTGAAGGAAAATCTTAACTTGGGATGAGGGTTTCAGACTTGAGTTTGGGGAGTGAAAACATGACTAAGTTTTTGAGTGTGTATTAGAAAATATTTAGGGTGATATGAGGGTGAAATTTGGCAAAGTATAGGTAAAAACACGTTTGCAAACAATTAGGCCCAAGACTTAGAAGTATTTGACAAACTAAAAAAAATAGTCCCAAAATGTACAAGAGCGCGTCGCAGAGCTGACATGAAAACCCCACTAGAATTCGCACTTTTGAAACTTCATAATTGTTAATCTTTCGCTCTTCAATCGGGGTTAAATCCGTTTATCCTAATTTTGTCCCTTTGAACAAGAATATGAAGTCGGATTATTGAAATACCAAATGAATTTTGAGATATATAAAATTTAAAATTTTGAGCATTTTGAGGAACATTTTCGGGCACTTTTTGGGGTCGTTTCAATTTATATATTTAATAGTTGTATATCCCCTAGATTGACTTAAGGTTAGATAATTGAACCGTACCATTATTGAAAGCATTTATTATGACGTTATAAGTGTGAAGTTGAAATGAATGTTGTGTTAAATTGATATTGTGCTAGAATTTATTAAGGAACATTTGTGGGGATAGTGACTCTTAATAAATATGCTTGAATTGGGATGATATATGGACTATAGATAAACCTTAAGAAATGACGTGGTAATGATTATGAATGACTTAATTGATGTTGATTCTATAATTGGAGTAATAATGAGACTGATTTGGTGTGATTATTGTATGTATAGATAGTACAGACTCTTTTCATACTCTAATGCCTATATAAAATATAAATATGTGTGCCATTGAAACATGCTGAAGGGAAATAGTTCCAGCAAAAAAAATAAAGAAAAATAAAAAGTCGAAGAAAAATATTTTGGGCTAGATAAGAAAGATAAATGCTAAAGAAAAATAATTCTAGCGAATACATAGTCCATGTGTGGCTTCCATAGGTTCTAGTCTAATTATATCGGTGGATGTGTATTATAGGACAGACAAGCATCATGATTATTTGTCATTGCATTGTGTTTCTCACATAATCCCATTTCATATCATTCATTATTTTAAATGTATTAATTTGTATTAAGTGTAATAAGTTGATTGACTCGATCCTCAAAAATTGTTGAGATTGATTAGTTGAGATGTTTAGTGCTGAGATTATGAATGCATATATATCTGTATTATATATATGTTGGCCTTTCCTATGTGTAAGGAAATAGTTTTAGAGGTATGTGGTTAGGATGGAAGGAGTATTTGAGTTTTTATTCTCTACCTGCATTCAAATCCTCTTATTGGGTACTTATTGGTACTCACCCTTATTTTCTACATATGTGTGTAGATTGTAAGTCTGGATCTAATTGATATTTCTATTCACTTACAAACTGAGCTTATGATAGATTGAGAGGCATTTGCTTGTCTGTTCCAACAAACTCTCAAGATTGGTAGGCTACTTTATTGATTTTATGCTATTCAATAAAGAAAGACTGTTAAGACTTGTATTACTTTCTTTTGAACTTTGTTGTAATTAAGGCATGTACATGTGACACTAGTTTGATATGGTTTTAGACTATTATTATGATCTTTATGCATATCCCTTTGCTATTTAGATAGTTTTATCACTTTTACTTCTACATTATTTTGTTATTACCTATTTAGGATGACTTGCCTAGCTTGATACTGATTTTGGATCATAATAATTTGGTATCAGAACCCTAGATTAATAAGTCTCACATGTGTACAAGCCCAATTGAATAAAGTCTCAAGGATCAGAATGGATACGTCCATTGCTTATCTTTGAGAGGCTATGGAGACTATTAAGAAAATCTTCTTTTTATTTTTTTTGATTTAGTCATGCGCGTGTATGCTTATATTAGTGTTGAGTGTCGCATATTCTATTGGTAAATGGCTAGGGTTAGAGCTTGAGTTGGCAGGAGAGGATAGGGGTAGCTCTTGAGGTTTTGTCGAGACCCTAATTTAGGGTAAAGGTAGCGGTAGATTTGGAGGCCGAGGCTAAGGAATCAACATGAGTATGAGATTATGAGATGGTTATATCCCTTGAACCCAAGGTTAGAAGAGGTGAGGTTCCTCCTAAGCATACAGCTGCACCATTACTATAGAATATCTTATTGAGGATAAAAGGTATTTTCGATAGTCTTCTGCGGGGTAGTAGTACCATAGGTACATTAAGAGGTTTTGTAGACCAGTGCAGGTAGACAGACTCTTATGCTATAGGATTCCACAATTTAGGGTCAGATGGGCTAGCCATCCATGGTTCCTGCACCAGTACCGATGGCTCTTAAGCCAAATTTTGCATTGGATGGTTAGCTTAGCTATGGCAGATTCCAGAAGATGGAACTACCCCAATTGTAGGGTATTAAGGGGTGAGGATGCTTATAAGTTTTTGACACTATGCCATGAGATGTAGAGGTTGTGGGGTTGATTCATGAGGTGTTAGGTTTCTTACTCTTCAGCTTTGAGACACTACTAGAGAATGGTGGAGGACTTACATAAGATTATGACTAGCGGGATATTCCCCAGTAGAGTGGGATGTGTTTTCAAGTGCCTTTCAAGATCATTTCGTAATAGGGAGTAAACAAAAGGAGAGACAGTTGAGGTCTGGGAGCTTGACATAGGGTTTTATGTCTATTGTTGAGTGTGAGGCATATTTTTGCTAGTTGACTTATCATGCTATGCCTTTGATGCTGATGGAGGATGAGGGCATCTACAGACTCGTGGAGAGTTTGGTTGTCTCTATTAGATCATATGTCTTTAGACTAGTGCATTGAAGAGTTTCTATTTAGTCTAGTATGAGAACCATTAAGGAGGCAAAGATAGTGGTTTACAGGGAGTGTTGGGACTCCAAGAGGGCCACTCATCTAGCCAGTTCTCAAGGACCATATCACAAGGTGGAGGTTCTTTTAGGAAGAGTGATTTTTCTCAGCATAGAGGGATAGTTTATGCATCATTGTCAGCATTTGAAGAAGGTCCTAGTATCACATCAACTCATTGAAGTCATCATGATAGTTTACTCCTAGGAGGTCTTGTTTTTCTTCTAGGATTCTAGCACATCTTGTACGACAGTGCCCTATGCAGGATCCAGGGGGGACATTGTGATTCAAGTATTGTAGTTAGTGGATTAGTACCTCATACTAAAGGTTATGGTGGAGTTCATCTTGGAAGAGATGGTCTTGCTTTATATAGGGGTGTGAGTAATACTTTGATTTGGCAAGGAAGTGGAGGGGATGTTTAGGCCAGAGGAGCTCAGCGTTATGCTTCTCTTAGGGACCCGATGTTAAGGCTTCATATGTGATTATTGTAGGTACCTTCTTGAAATAGTTATTTATATATGTTATGTTGCTATTTCCCTAAGTAATTCCTATTTTGACTTTTAGGTTATCTTTCCATGTGATTGTATTGCCTGAACATAGGTATGTTTCTTTCTCTAGTAGGTGAGCCTTTAGTGGTGGATCAAGCATACCGACCATATCTTGTTATGGGGTGAGTGTGACCCCTTAGTAGGTATGATTATTTGAGGTACGGAGAGGTCGATGAGAACATAATTGATGATAAACTAAGATATATAATCTTCAAGGTAAGGATTGTCCAAGTAATAAAATAATTGATTATATAGATTATGGAGCACTTGGGAGAACTTTTGTATGACTTTAGTTGTATATTCTATTACTTATTATTGTGGAAGAGCTAATGAAGTTTTCATTTGAATAGTTTGGTGTAAGGTGAGAGGCAACCTATTGTGGAGTTGGTTAAGGAATAATACAAGATCCTTAGACATCAGAGAGTTGAACATTTAGGATTGGGTTATAAGTATGGGCTAAGCATTCGAAACTCCTAGTAGCACTTTTGTGTGGATACAATATAAAAAATATGATGAAAATGAGACAACATATATAGAACCTTGATTCGAAGTTGAGGATGGTACAATTTTTTTTCTTTAACCTTATATGTAATAATGTGATATGGGCTAGCTCGACACCGGGTTAACAAAGATTATCAACTACTTTTCTGAGAATATTTGGTTTTGATTTGGATGATAGACAATTATAAATGAGAGGTTCTACATTTTCATATTAGGTTGGATTGCCCAATCATCATTATTAAAGACTTTGAATAAGGTGGATATTACTTTGTTGATGAGAGTTACTGTGGACTATCATAATGAGTTACATAGACACTTGGTGGTAATTAGTCTTATGCGCTTATGATATAGAAAATCTTAAGGTGAGCAAGGATTTCTTTAACTTTTGGATATGAGGGTACGAGTGTTTGAATGGAGGTTGTGCCATGCCATGTAAATAGTTTCTTGTTGAGATTAGTTTCTAATATAATAGTTGTAGCCATGGGAAAAGTACCATAACAATTGGAATTGGTTTTATTGGCCTTGGATATTAGCACTTCATTTTAGGAAAAGAGAGGAGTTATAACTCAGAGTTATAGTCAGTGACTATGAACTTTCCAAGAAGTTTTGGTACTAATAATGGTTTTCGAAAGCATGGTAAATGATTTGTAAAATTATGATATTTTGTTGGAATCAGATTGTTGGTTTTAGTTTATGAATTATTGTAAATGTGTTGGATTTTATTATGATGACCATGATTCACATTGCGCTGGTGAGCAAATGAGGTGTATAGAAAGGTGTAATAGTTGAAATCAGACACTTGGGGGAGTTATGACTGTAAGTACCAAAAAGGGAGTACTTTGGGTCAGACAAAAGAGGATTCTTGGAAATTAGTGTACTCTAGTACCCTACAAGTGTGAATCTTATTGAAAATGCTTGTATGAGACTTAGCATGGATGATTGTCATGACCCAAACCTAGGGCCTAGATGTGACACGGCGATGCGGAACCCAAAGGGACCTCAAACAAGCCTCTTAGCATATCAATCACACATCCTCTATCGCGAAAGTAAAGTAAACAACAACAAAAGAAATAAAAACGGAAGCAAGACTAAGGGAAGTCTTGATATTCATAAAAGCATAATGAGTTAAGCTCATAGCATAAGCACATCATAATATCCAACAACACCTTTAACATCAAATGGAGCGGGGGCCAAAACACTCTCTGGGTTCACCCTCATATTAACAACTGTTCAACATAAAGAAGTCTCAAAATATCAAGAGTAATGTTGATAGTGTCCTTGGACTTGAGGACTCACCAAAACGTATTTTTGAAGTATCAACTAGCCACATAGAGCATGATCAAAAGGTACTCCGGTCCCTACATGATAATATCATATAGGCATAGAGTATACGTTAGTACATTTGAATGTACTAAGTATGAGGGATGCAATGCAATAATACATAGGCCAATATAGTCAATATGCATAATTATAAGCAATCGATATATAATCACAATATGGCATGCATGATCAGTGCTCATAATAAAACATGCTTGTAAATCGTTCATTTTGCACAACATATACAACATACACATGTGTCAGAAGCGACCACAACTGACATAGACCAAGTAGCTACAACTTAGAATCCAAGGCATGACACCCTATCGGTAAGGAGGATGGGCATGACACCCCTCGGGTAGGTGTGGTCTACTTGCCAAGGAAAACCAAAAATGATAACATGACTATATGGATAAACTAGTATAGCAATGATAATAGCGATAATCCTATGGTGGCACATAGTTTAGAGACTAAAGACTTTATACAAGGACCCTTGAGTTGAGCCCCCATCTTAAGCCTCAATTAGTGCTAAGTCAAATCCCACAAATGCTTGAACTAATCATAACTTGTATAGCTTGTAACAAACACGGAAACATGACATGACTAGCTTTTGAAACATGCTTGACCTCTATGAAACAACCCAAAAAGTGCCCAAAAATGTGCCTAGAAAATGGTCAGAATTTTAATTTCCATGTATCTCAAAGTCAATGCATTATTTTGGAAATCGGAATTCATATTCATTTTCAAGGTTTCAACACTAGTGGTAGAAGGGTCTAACCCTAATTTTAGAGTGAACAATTCACAATTTTAAAATTTAAAGTGACACATTCCAGTGGCATCTCTACGTTTGGGGAGCAACGCGCCCTAGTGTATTTTCCGTCCAATGTTTTATTTTTTGGTTCAAGACTTTTAAGTCTTGGTCTTAAGCCTTTCCACACGATAAAATACTTATACTTAGCAATATTTCACCCTCATATCACCTAAGACATTTTCCAATACTCACTCAAATCCTTAGTCCTATATTTCTCTCAAGATTCAAGTCTCAGACCCTCATCCGAATTTCAAGGTTCTCCTTCAAGTTTGAACTATCCATCACCAATCTTCACCAGGAGTTTCTCCAAAACTAAGGTATGCTAGTTTTAGCCATTGTTTACTTCAACCTATGGTGACTTAACCTCCTTTTTACTCAATTTACACGAGTATTAGTTGATTTTACAAATGGGTTCACTAGTATGAACATATATATGAACTATGATAAAGCTATGTAAAGTTGTGACTGTTTTGCTATGTCTTGAGTAATAAATCTTAGGTTTATTGTAAGATTTGAAGAGGGGTTTTGCTCTATATTGCTTGAGGGTATTGCAAGGTGTTTATTGATGGTTTTACAATGGATTTACTTTCATGATTTCACCTCTATATTTCATGGTTTTATATTAGCATTACACTTAAGCCAAGTGTTTGATGGAATGTCCGAATATGGTTTCATGAGGAATTGAAGGTTAAAAACATGAGATAAGATATGATTAATGTTATGACAATGAAATGAGCTTATACATATGATACAATCTATATAAAGTGTTGCATTAGACCAAGCCTGGGCCGGGGGGACTAATAGCCCAAATAACCTAGTTGAGGGGTTAGTATCTCAAACACCAGTGTGGTAGGTGAGATTGCTACTACCCTAGATGAAGGGTTTGTACCTCATACACCAGGGTAATAGGTGCAATTATCACTATCCTAGATGAGGAGTTTGTACCTTACACTAGCGTGATAAGTGCGATTATCATGAATCTAGATAAGATGTTTGTACCTCACACACTTGGGTGATGGGTGATATTATCACTAACCAACCAAGGGGTTTATACTTTAGAAATTTAGCTTGGTCTCTTCTACTCATATGATATCCTATATGAGCATGTGTTATTTAAGAATGTTTTACTTATGCATTGATCATTCATGCCATATTGTTATATGATGCCTATTGTTTATTGTTATGTATTTTGATTATGATGCCTATCTTTTGTAGTATTGTATCCTACATTCTTAGTATATTCAAACGTACTAATGCATACACTATGCCTATATGATATCATCATGTAGGAACTGGAGCCCCGCTTGAGCATCTCCACCTACATGGCTAGTATGGTTTCGCTCAAGCTTGTTGGTGAGTCCTCCATTCTGGGGATGTTGCTTGTGATCTCATGCTATGTTCTAAGACTATGTTTGTTTTATGTATGTAGTAACTATAAGGGTGAGCTCGGTTGCTTTTCTTGGCCCCCTCTCTTATCAATGTAGTAGAGGTGTTGTTGGACATGTTATGTATTACATTTGAGCTTTGACTAACTTATGATACTCATGCTATTTATGTATAAATCTCTCTCTCCATTAGTTCCAATTTCCCTTCTTTATGTTTCTTATGTTGTTTTACATTGCTTCTGCGACCAAGGATGTGTAATAATATGCTATGAGGCTTGTTTGGGTTTTCTTTGGGTTCCCCATTCGTAGATTACATCTAGACCATAGGCTTGGGTCATGAAAAAGATGGTATTAGAGTACTAGGTTAACAAATCCTTGGAGTGCAACACACCACGTTGATTAGTCTTATTCATGATTGTGTTGTGTATCCTAACTATGAGTAGGAGGCTATGAGATATTTTAGGAAATGTTTCACTTCTTCCTAATCTATATCGTGCGATAGATTTAGATCCCCAAGGGATTATTTCCAACCCCTAACCATTATCTTTTAGGATATGTCTCAAGCTACTAAGCTTGTGATATGTCGAATGCGAAGGTTCGTAATGCTCTATGGATAATGGACAAAGCAGTGACAACATTGGCAACCTGACTCAATCAACAAGTGGGTACCCGCGAGACTTATAATGGTGAGAGGGGAGGCAGTGAGGCCAAGTAAGCCCATAATGTGGGTAAGTTCTAAATCTCTAAGTATAGAGGTGGTAGTGGTGTGGTACCTTTTGCTAGGTGCCCAAAATATGGTAGATGTCATGATGGCCCATGCTTGAGAGGTACAAATGCTTGTTATAGTTATGGTGAGATGGGTCATACGGTAAAAGAGTGTCCTCATAAGCGTAAAAGGGGTAAAAGAGGTGATGAGGGGGTGGAAAGGCCTAAATGCCAAAATTGTGGGGAGGGCTATGGTGGCCTATGCTTGAAGAAGTCAAATGCTTTCTTGGGTCGTGGTGGATTTGGGCATGAAGTTAGTGGTTGTCCTCTTGCTCAACCAAATGGAGGTAGGTCCATTTCTTGTCATAAGGTATGATCGGTCTTTAAGGGGTTACATTTTATCATCTTGTGAGAATTGGAGGTGTTGAACCTAAGTTGTTTTGTAATTAGAATTGTTGGTGGTGGTAGATGTGGCCTTGAATGTTCTTTCCCGATTTTGGATTTTTTGGGCTAGTGTCTTTTGGTTTGACTAGTACACCAGTTATGCCTATAAGTATTATGAGTAAGATCTTTATTCCCTACTCTAATAGGTTTATGGTGGTTTTAGTGATGATAATATGGTTCATTCCCTAATGAAGTAATGCATGTGAGTCATTTGAGAGTAGTACTACAAGTTTAAGTAAGAAGGTTGGATGCTAAGTAGGAGAGATGAGAATTTTGGTGGTAAGAGGTTGCCTTCTTAGGTCGTGGAATTCCGGGTGATAGTATTAAGGTGAATTCTAGTAAGACAAAAGCGATTAGAGATTAGCCTAGACCTTGACTTCCTTGGGTATTAGTAGCTTCTTGGGTTTAGTGGGCTATGATCGGACCTTGTGAGTAGGTTCTCTTCTATTGCTCCTCCTATGACTTAGTTGACCCTAAGTAAGGCAATGTTATGACCGACATTTTGGGTAAGGTAAGTTGATAGGTCTTAGTAGGTTTCATATGTGTGTCCCGGATAGTTGCATGAGTCTATTATGGCTAGTAGGGGTCTGTAAGGGTTGCCCCATGTTCTTGTTGCATAGAGTCTTGTCTTGTGGTCTTGGTTGATCCTAGCTTGATAGGTTGGAGGTCTTAAGGTGGTTTTGCTATTTTTACAAAGTGTAGGACCCGTAAGGTTGTAATATGATTTGTAAGGATGGTCGATCTATTTGGACAACTACAATGAGTTAGTGACTTCTCTAATGTTGATTTGAGTTTCGAGTTTTGTCCCCAAGTGAGGATGAGGGTAGGTGATATCCCTAAGTGTCTTTTTAGATTAGGAATGAGCATTATTAATATTGATAGAGTTGTTTGGTTGATTTATGCACCAGTGGTGATTGTGGGTTTCCTAAATAGGGTCTTAAAATCCTACCTTGATATGTTTATGGTGGTCTCTAGTAATGAGATATTTATTTGTTTAGAGCTTGTGAATCATTTGGGGGTAGTGTTGCAGGTCTTGGAGGATGAGATATTGTTTGCTAAATATGATAGGTGCGTATTGTGGATAGCAAGAAGATGGTTAGAATTCCTTAACGATTATGAATAAGTGTGCATTTTTTTCTCTTTAGGGCAAATGTTGTGGTTGATGCTCTAGGTAGCCTAGCATGTGTTGTTGATGTTAGCAAAGAAGAGACTAGTCTGGTCCATCGGTTGGTTAGATTGGAAGTTATGTTTAGGGAAGTCGAGCATGGTGTTGTAGCATTCTTGATGGTTCCAAATCTTCTTAGGTTAAGAGGTATAGATTAGGCAAGGCCTTGATTTTGCCTTATTAGAGTTGGAAGTTTTGGGTGAGAACGTAATCGAGTGGAGGTTGTCTCCCAAAGGGGAGATGGTGGTTTATGGTACCAAGTGGTTAGGTGTATTTAAGGTTGACAATTGAGTTGAGGATTGTGAGTCCTTATAGAGTGTAGATGGAGGATTCTAGGGTTGCCTAAGTTTGGGAATTGCCTATGTTAGGGGTATGGTTTATCCGGTTTGTCATGCTTCTAGGTTGAGGGGATGTGTTAGTGACGCTAGCGGTATAGAACTCCTTGAAGTTATGAGTGAGGTGGAGGATAAGTTGTCTAAGAAGGAGGTCCTGGTGGAGGTGTTGGATGGATGAGTGGAGAAGTTGATTGATGAGATGTAGTGTTCGTCAAGGCCTTTTGGAAGAGTCATCTATTCGTATGTGCTTCTCGGGGAGCCTGTGCAGGCATGGAGAAGCAATAGTTGTACTTATTCAAGCTTATGGTGATATGTCAAGTCCTTTCTATGATTCCAAGTCTTATGTTTCGGCCCCCATATCATTCATATGCATGCATGTTTAAGTTGACAAGTTTATGATGATTTTACCTTTATGTTGAGATTTTGAAAATGCTGTTTTGAAATGTAATGTTGCATTCTTGTTGGGGCTGATTTGTTCATGATTACTCTTCTCATGTATGTTTCTAGGATATTCGAGGATGAATGTTCCCAAGGGGGAGATATTGAAACAACCCAAAAAGTGCCCGAAAATGTTCCTTGAAAATTCCTAGAATCTTAATTTCCATATATCTCAAAATCCATGCATTATTTCAGAAATCTTAGTTCATTTTCGTGTTCAGGGGGTCAAGATTATGGGAAAAATGGTCTAACCCTGATTTCAGAGCGAATGATTCACAATTTCAAAATACAAAGTGATGCATTCCAGTGGCTTCTCTGCGTCTGGGGATACTTTTCGTCCCATTTTTAATTTTCGGTCTAAGAGTTTTAAGTCTTGGACCTAAGCCTTCCCAAATGCGAAAATAGCTATACTTCATATTACCCAAGACATTTCCCAATACTCACTCAAATCCTTAGTCCTATATTTCTCTCAATATTCAAGTCTCAAACCCTCATCCGGATTTCAAGGTTCTCCTTCAAACTTCAGGTATCCATCTCTAATCTTCACCAAGAGTTTCTCCAAATCTAAGGTATGTGGGTTTTAGCTATTGGGTTCTTCCACCCATGGTGCCCTAACCTCCTTTTTACTCAATTTTCATGATTATTAGTTGATTTTACAAATGAGTTCACTAGTATGAACATGTCTATAAACTATGATAAAGCTATGTAAAGTTGTGACTGTTTTGCTATATTTTGAGCTATAAAACTTAGATCTATTGTAAGATTTTATGAGGGGTTTTGATGTATATTGCTTGAGGGTGTTGTAAGGTATTGATTGATGGTTTTACAATGTATTTAATTTCATGATTTCACCTCTATATTTTGCATGGTTTTATACTAACATTACACACCCGCCAAGTGTTTGATGAAATGTTCGATTATGGTTTCTTGAGGAATTAAAGGTTTAAAGTATGAGATATGATATGATTGATGTTATGATGATGAGATGCACTTATGCATATGATATAATCTATATAAAGTGTTGTATTAGACCATGCCCAATCCGGGGGGACTAAGAGCCTTAATAACCTAGTTGAGGGGTTAGTATCTCAAACACTAGGGTGGTAGGTGAGATTGCTACTAACCTAGATAATGGGTTTGTACCTCACACACCAAGGTGATAGGTACAATTATCACTAACCTAGATGAGGGGTTTGTACCTCACACACCAGGGTGATACGTGCAATTATCACTAACCTAGATGAGGGGTTTGTACCTCACACCAGGGTGATGGGTGATATCATTACTAACCTACCAAGGGTTTGTACTTTGGAAATCTAGCTTGGTATCTTCTACAAATATGATATACTATACGAGCATATGTTATTTAAGCATGTTTTACTTAAGCATTGAGCATATATGCCATATTGTTATATTATGCCTATTGCCTATTTTTATGCATTTTGGTTAGGATGCTTATCTCTTGTATTGCATCCTACATACTTAGTACCTTTGAACGTATTATCACATACTCTATGACTATTTTATATCACCATCTAGGAATTAGAGCCCCGCTTGAGCATCTCCACCCACGTGGCTAGTATGGTTTCACTTAAGCTTGTTGCTAAGTCCTATATTTCGGGGACATTGCCTATGATCTCATGCTATTTTCTAAAACTATCTTCCTTTTATGTATGTATTAACTATGAGGGTGAGCCTAGTTGCTTGTCTTGGTCCCTGCTTTTATCAATGTAGTAGAGATATTATTGGACATGTTATGTATTACGCTTGAGCTTTGACTCACTTATGATGTTCAAGCAATTTATTTATAAATCTCTCTCCCTTAGTCCCAATTTCCCTTGTTTATGCTTCTTATGTTGTTTTACATTGCTTCTGTGATCAAGGATGTGTAATGATATGCTATGAGGCTTGTTTGGAGTTCCTCATTTGCCGGTCACGTCTAGGTTCTAGGCTTGTGTCGTGACACTCTAGTAGTAAGACTAATTTGAACATAAGAGTAGATCATATTCATACATGAACCCTTCCTTTAACATGAATGGCTCACAAGAGGTAAAAATCTTGAAATAGGGCTTAACTTCATACTTGTAAAATCATAGATACTTTTCATGAATTGAATACATACTTGAAGGCCCTTAATCATCATATAGTCACTTGACTTATAAATCATGAAATAGACCATTAATAACTTGAGAATTCTTGACTTAACATTTTATCAAACAAGTGGTGGGTTCATGATACTTGTTCAAAATCATGCAATTCTGGAGCAAAATAAGATGAGAAAACTTTATGCAAATCGACCCATCCACGTGTAGTAAAACTCTCATGTAGGGTACCTTTAAATCCCATCAAAACTCACGATAGATCATAGTTTCATAGCTCAAAACATGCATAGTCTCAATAGATAAGGATAAACTCATAGTGTGAGCTTAAAATAGATACTCATGCATAATCAACAATACTTTGATAAAACCCAACATAATTCATGCTCATATTTCATAATAAGAGATATCCATAAGTAATACAACTTGAAATCATGCAATTTCTATAAAAAGAAAGCTTGGACTCCATAAGGACCCAATGGATGAAAACCCATATATCTCAAAGTTAGATTTTCTTGAGATGAGCTTCAAGGAAATTTAGAGCTTGAAGTGAATCCTTGAGTTCAAAAGTTAAGTTTGAAATCCTTGAATTTGATATGAGATATTTGGTTAAGTCTTGGAGATGTTCTTTTATGAGGGTTTTGAGTGATATAAAGTTGAGAAATGGCTAAGTATGGGTGATTTCATGTTTAAATGGGCATGGGGCTATGACCCCAATGCCCTTGGGTGTATAGGAAAATCCAGGAAAATTTTGTACTGTTCCGCATCTTGTTCGGGATGCAGACCTAACAAGAAGGATATTTTTAAACTACTCCGCGCCCTTGACGCATCATTGCCAGGGCGCAAATGCTTTCTGAAATTCAAAAAATAGCAAAAATTATTTTTTACTACGGATCCTCTAATATTCGTGTTATATCCATTTCCTACTCAATTTTCCCCTAATCGAGAATATGAAGTCTCATTTCTGATATCTTTTAGGGATTTTGAGATACATAGAAATTATGATTATGGGCATTCTAAAGCACATTTTTAGGGTGTTTCAATAATTGTAGTTTACTCTTGGTAGTTATCTTGTCGATGAGGATCTTTTTAGTTTATGTGATTAACCTTGAGGACCGTTGCACCTATTTGTGGCATCGTCAGGAGTTGTCTACTGACACAACTACTATTCTAGTATCCTAACATTATAATTAGAGGTTGTTTATTCTTGAGAGTAGCATTCATTGGTTGGTTACCTAATTATTACCTTCGTTAGTTCAGATTTGTCGAGCTCTCTCTCAAGACTATTCATTGTCTAAATATCAGTTTGTGATGCTTAAACTTAAGGGGAGAATTATGTTATGAGAATGAAAGATAACGAAGGTTGCAATGTAAGCATATTATGAAAGCATGGTTGTTGGTTTAAATTCACTGCGGGTATTATCAAGTGTTAGTTCAGCATTGGTTCAAGGTCATGAGGAAAGAAGGTTCATCTGTGGACCATGCTGTGTTTTAGGGAATTTTAATTCAGATTGGACCATGAGCTAGTTTAATCACCCCTTTTGATGGTTTGGTCAGATTATAGTGGATACTCCATACACTAGTTTGCTTAGAGATGCCATGGAGTGGGTGCAATTGATTTAGAGTCAATTATTGATAGATCTAAGCCATCAGAAGAGTTACGCTAATCGGAGGATTTGACCCTTAGAATTCATCGAGAGTGACTGAGTTTGGTTAACGATTTTACCAATGAATGGTGTCACGAGATTCAAGAAAAAGGGCAAGCTCAACTCTAGGTACAATGGCCCTTTTGTGATCTTAGAGCGAGTGGGAAAGATGGCTTGTAGGCTTTTTTTATCACCTAGTTTATCTTCTATATATCCGGTGTTTCATGCTTGAGGCTATGACGTTATATTTCGAATAAGTCTCATGTGATTTCCCTTGATCCAGTAGAGTTGGGTCTAGATTTGACTTATGAGGAAGAGCCTGTGGCCATTTTAGATAGACAAGTTCAGAAGTTAAGGACCAAGGAGATAACTTCAGTGAAGGTTCAGTGGTGTCACCTATCAATGAGAGAGGCTACTTGGGAGACAGAGTCTGATATGCGGATCCATTACCATCATCTTTTGGAGACTTTAGGTATATCCTTTGCCTTCTGTTCGAAGACAAACATGGTTTTTAGTGGTAGATGATGTAATAACCCTGAAGGTCATTTTTGGTATTTTGATCAAATTACTATTTTACCCTCATTAGTACATTTTCCATCTTTAATTGGTTTTGAAGGTTGATTTTTTGAGAATTTTGTAAAAAGTTAAGGTTTGCTAAAGAATTAATTTTTGAAAGCTAAAACTACCTGATTTTTTAAATTTTGAGTAATCTAGAGATTTTAGTCTCGAAATGAAATTTTGTCGACTGCATCAGTTTTGAAATGCAAAAATTGATTTAGCAATATTTTCAGAATTATATTTATAGTTGTTATGTGGAATTTGGGTCTAAAGTTGAAAATTGAGTTTAAGTTTGACTTTGATCAAAATTTTGAGTTTGGGTACTTAAATTAAATTTCTAATGGTTCCATTGGTTCTGAGTGGGTGATTTTAATGCTAGAATGAGGTTCAACATAGTTTTAATTTCCACAAGAGTGTTTTGATATTTCAAGTGACCTAAGCTAGTTTAGTTGTGCCTTACCAAATTTTGGGTCAAAAAGACCTCAGATTCGATCTTCGACAATTTCATTGTGTCAATAATATCAATTTTAGTTTGGTTACATATATGATTTGTATGTATGGAGTTCTGAAATGAATCTTGAGTGTTGATTCCCATCTTTTGAACTAATTGAAAATTTGTTGTGTTCTAGTGCCTCAAGACTAGCTTTAGTGATGGCTTGGTCGCTGTAGGTCTCCTTAAGCGGATGTTGCTTTTGCGACCACGCTTTACTAAACTATAGTCCGCCCCTTTAGTGGGTGTCGCTTAAGTGACACTTTATCACTTTAGCGACATCAAAAACCTAATTCCAAGTCCCTAGTCACAAGTTTTGGCCGTTTTCTCCTTTATTGAACTTTGAGAGTCCGAGTTGGACAATTTTCTCCTGATTTTTCAAGTATATTTCATTGAAAAAAATATTTTCAACTTTTCTCTTCGTTACCCATGGATTATTTCTCGGTTTTCATATCAAATTTGGAGTTTTCAATTGAGAAAATTGGAGATTTTTTGTGGACGCGAATTTTTCGCAAAAATGGTGATTATAAGCTTATTTTAGTTCTATTTTCAAATTAATTTTCACCAATGATTTTCTAATTACATCAGAAACATTTTCATCTAAAATTTTTAGATTTTTGAACTTGATTATTGATCTTAAATTTTTAAACTATTTTGTCCTTTCACCTATAATTGGGTCTCGTAAATGGGATTTGACAAATTTAATAAAGGATAATTTTGTCATTTTCGTCAATTCTAATCCTGAACTATGCCATTTTGATGATCTTGTAGGTATAAATCACACATTAAAGCCCTAGAGCTCCATTCTTTCTTTCATTTTTAAAAACCTAAAATTTCTAAGTGTCACGACCTAACCCAGGGGCCGTGATTGGTGCCGATAGGGCACCCAAACATACACTATACCGAATTTTCATTCATAACAACTAAGGAATTTTCCAAAATTTTGACAGAGTTTCCTCTATTTTTCTGACTAGCCTCACCTGCAAACAGCGAACCCAACAGTACCAAACATCACTATATGATCATATATATATATATATATATGCGAGCCGACAAGGTCACCACTGCGGCAAAATCGCCCAACAAATATATCATACAAATGAGATCATACTAACATAATTTTCTACACCCACATGTATCTACAGACCTCTATACACAGAAATTGGATCACAAGATGGGACAGGGCCCCGACATACCCTCGAATATATATATAAATGCAAAATACAAAAAGTACGTGTACAAATATATACCAAACGATCTGCTCCTAATGCAAGGGAGAACTTCAATGGTAGACGGAAGTCCTAAGAAGACGGCCCTCTAACCTGTTTGTCTGTACCTGCGGGCATGAATGCAGCCCTCGAAAGGAGAGGGTCAGTAAAAAATACGTACCAAGTATGTAAAGCGGAAAGTACGAAATGTAAGTGAAAGTAATAATCCAAATAAGAAAATATAGAAGCCAAACTTGTATGTAAACATCAAAATAATGCACATCGGACGGGAACAATGGCGACCTCCAAACTCGCGCCATACCACAGCATAACACCAGAAGTTTCAAATCTCCAAAATCTCCAACACAAATC
>JAOTQJ010078845.1:0-12698 GCA_025642045.1 Solanum sejunctum | reverse complement strand
ATTTCTTGACTCTTCTTCTTCAAGAATTATGGTTCTTCATCAAGAACTCTAAAGAGTCTAAGTCAAGAATTCAAGAAATCAAAGATTATTCTTTCAATCAATATCCTTCTAAGTTCTTTCACTTTAAAAGAACTGCGAAGATTGAGGATTTTCTCCAAGAAAGAGGAGAGAAGATCACAAACTTTTTCCAAACTTCAACCAACGATTTCTCTCTCCATTTTGATCGGATTTGAGCAATTCAAAAGGCTAACTTGTATATTTTTCTTAGGAGAACATCGTGGGATCTTCAGAAACTGACTTTATTGCTTTGTTTATGGTAAAAATTATAAATTTACTACTGTATTTTTAATGTATTTTAAAAAACTTAAATGTGATTCCTTCCTCATGTTAGCTCCGGTTTTGAAATAATTTTCACCATTGAATTCCTTATCACATTGAGAAATTTTCATGTATAAATTTCTAGATTCTGATGACATTTTTCTGGAGACAAAATTTTTGGACCATTTTACCCTTTTTACCGAATTAATTGATTTTAGTGTCATCAGATTCATTATATAATTATGATGCTATATTTGAATAGATTTTGGTGAATTGGAATGTCATAGAAATAAAAAGCTTCAAAATTGTTGTGATTCAAGACTTTATATAAGGCAAGTGGATTTCTAACCTTTTATTAAATATGTTGAACCTCGTATGCTCCAATGTGTATACAATTGAATATTTTGGGGTAGAGATGGATTTATGCAGGATTTGATTAAAATATTTTGAATTGGGTAATTATCCTATAGTGATATTTGACTTGTGAATTAATATTGAAGATTTATTATATGTGAAATAATGAAGTGATACTTACTTTTAGAAGTGAATGTTGTTAATGTTGTGATGGTATTGAGATTAAGGATATTACAACATTTATGGTATTGAGCTATCCATTCTTGATTTTTGAGATATATAAACTTGTATGGTCATCTTGCATATTTTATTTTCATAAACATGATTATTGTGCATTTACTATGTGTTTGTTGGATGATCCAAGAAGAAAAATGCAAAGCCGAAGGGAAATGGTTCCAGCTAGTGAAAAAGAAATGAAATAAAAAGCCTAAGGGAAATGATTTCGGCTAGTGAAAAAGAAAAAAATGAAAAGCCAAAGGAAAATTGTTCTGGATGGATATGAACTGAAAATTGCCTAAGGAAAATGGTTCCGGCAGATACATGGTCCATGTGTGGCCCCTATAGGTTCTGAATGAGGAATGTTTATGATCGGGGAATGTCTATTGTTGGACAGACATGCATCATTTTACTTGACATTGCGTTGCATTGCATAGCAGTATTTACGTCTCACGACATTCATTGTTATCCCATAATGCTCTGTCTTTATGATTATATGGAGTGCTATTGAGATTGGTCATTCATTATATCATTTGACCTGTTTATGTCTTTACATGATTAGTTTTGATATTGATTTAATGACATTTGATGAATTAGCGAGAACTTGATAAATTGTAGAATTCTTCCCTATGACTTGAAAGTAGGATAATGAGAATTATACTATTATAGGCTTTGATCATAGAATTTTTTTATGATGTAATTGTGAAGGTTATGAATTCTTGTATTGAAAAATAGTTATAAGATTGTTATCCTTAGAGGCCCAATGCTAAGTGATGATTATATGTACATTCTAGTAATTTTCTACATATGATGTATATATTATGCTGGGATTTTTCTTTGAGTGCAGACTTGTGGTTTGGCGGTATGTGGTTACGTGTTAAGGAGTTACTTGGTTCTTCATTATTTTACTTTAAGTTAGTTTCACATGATGAGAACCGTGTATTTGGTACTCACCCCCTTCCTACAATAATTTTGTAGGTTGCGAGCCCAGATTGTCGTGATACTCTCTACTTTACCTTGTTCGAGGCTTCCTGTAGAGATTGCAAGAGGTAGTTGTTTACCCTCCCAGCTATTTTCTTACTCCTATTTTATGATTTTGTTCTATTCTAGAGATAATATCATTTGATACTTGTGTTTTCTTTCGAATCTATTGTAACACATTAGAAGCTTGTGCATGTGACAACAAGGTTTTGGGGGATTTTTATTAAGTTGACTTATCATCCGCAATTGAACACTCATTTTCATTATAATACCGCATTTTCATGTTATAGCTAGATTGTAAGCTGGCTTGACTTGGTGGTAAAAGACGAGTGTCATCACACTCAAATTTTTGATCGTGACAGCTATCCCAGCAAGTCAAGATTGGAGATAATATTGATACATGCAATATGTCAAGATCTGTTAAGAAAATCTAACTTGGATAGCATTTTTGAGGAAGACCTTAAAAATTTCATCAGATACCGTTAGAGATTTGAAAGTTAATTCAAATTATTTGCATCATCTTTAGAAGTTCAAAGTTAATTTCAAAATCTCCTGCATCGCTGAAAGAAAGAAGTATTATCCTATCAATGAAGTGACATCATTTATATTGCATTGTCAAAGGTGGTTGTGTCACATACATTTATTTTATATTACTGGAGGTGGTAGTGTTCATTCATTTTCATTGCATTCATTCTACATTACCGATGCTGGTAGTGTTTCTTTATTTTTTTATTGCATTATCGAATGTGTTCATTTTTGTTGCATTCACATTGCACTGCTAAAGGTGGTAGCATCACATGCATTCATTTACATTATCGGAGGTGATAGTAATTATTCATTTTCATTGCATTCATATGGCATTACCGGAGTTGGTAGTATTTTTTTCATTTTCATTGCATTCATATCGTACGATCAGAAGTGGTAGTGTCACATGTATTCATTCTACATTACCAGAGGTGGTAGTGTTTATTCATTTTTATTGCATTTACATTGGATTATCAGAGGTGGTAGTGTTTCTTCATTTACATTCATTCATTTGACATTATCAGAGGTAGTAGTGTTCATTCATTATAATTCATTTATATTGCATTGCCAAGAGGGCCATTTATTCATTTTGTAGATTCATTCATTTTTCATTGCAAAAGGTCCATTCATTCGTTTGGCATTGCTGAGAGGGTCATTCATTCATTTTGCATTGTCGAGAGGGCCACCACTCATATTATATTGCTGAGAGGGCCATTCATTCATTTTGTATATTCATTCATTTTGCATGTGAACAGGGTCATCAATTCATTTTGCATTGCCGAGAGGGATATTATATTCAATAAATTATCTTCATTTGCGCTACTAATGGACATGAATTATTATCCTATATGGATCATTATTCATTTGTCCTACTGATGGATCATTTTTAATTTGTTCTACTGATGGACATGCATTCATATCACACAAACTGTTCATTTTCCATTCATCCTACCAGTGGAAATGAATATTCTCCCAATGGATTTTATGTGTCTTTTCAAAGGACTCATACTATGCTTCAAAAATGAGAGAAAAGTTGTCGACAAGCATTTAAAACAGATAACCAAAAAGTATTGAAAGTGATGCTACTTTTTTCTTTAATCTTGTCCCTACTAATAAAGTTTTATCTTGGTTTTTTCAAAAATATCCATAGGGATGCATTCGTAATTAAACCACAGGTGCGAACCAGGTCAACAAAGATACAACAATGTGGAACTTTTGGAATTAAGGAGCAACTTTCACCACAGCTAAGGCACTCCTATTGAAGGTCATGTGTTTGGCCTAAATTCGATTAGCCAATTTTCTTTGTCCACAATCTCTTTCATCGATCATATCCAAAGAAAGAGACAGATGTTGACACCCAATTTTAGCTCAACATTTCTAAATTCATACCTTTTATGTTGTTATTTTTTTAAATAGTTTAGAATATTTTTTCTATAATTTTAAAATAATTTATCAATAATTACTCTTATTTTTAGAATATTAAAATTTAATTAGTTTATTTTGAATTTTAATTAATTATAGTTTTAAAATTTTTTATCATAGTTTAAATATTATTTGAGATTTATTAATATTGCTGGTTATATTCGTTCATATTCATTTAGTATTTTTAATACACTCCACATAATTCATTTTATATGTATATATTCAATTGACTTGGGCTCTTAATTTTGAGCCCATTAGATTTTATGTTGTCTATACCTCTTTACATAGTTACAATAATAGAATTAATAGTGGATCACCATCTTCTTTTCCTCGTTTCCTTCTCCAGATAAACAACCAGCAAACCACCAGACCCTTTCCTTTCCTCTCTCAAACTAGCGAGCTTGAAGCTCACTAAAGCCCCCCATCCTTCTTTTCCAATGGAACTCACCGTAAAATGTTGGCAACCATCCAACCAAGTCGCCCAAGAAACTAAACAACTGAAGAATCACCACCCAAAACGATCAGCTCCACCATGAAAGCACCACTGTGCAAAAACCAAATAACCAACAATAACCATTGTATAGCTCTTTCCCAGTGAATATTTCTCAACGCCAATAATGACAAACTGAGTTCTCCGACCAAATCCTTCCCCTTTACATTTCTCCACCAAAAATCACCTGAAAACTGCCCAAACTACCACTAAAATAACAACCCAAAGCCCCATTCATAACAATCCTTAATAACTCCATCGAAACCCCATTGCTTTCTCTCAAGAATCCCATCAAAGTAAACCACCGGATCTTTGACACCAATTAGCTGCCAACAAACCACCTAAAAACATCCAAAGCTTTGTGTCCGAACATACCTAAACAAGCAACACTCCGGTAATCATTTGTCACTCCTCAGGAGGGGACCCAAGATGTGGCTGACACCCAAAGACTATTTTTAGTCCCCAAGTGAACCACTTGGCCTCATCACATTCATTCAACCAATCATTTTAGAATTTAAATGGGCACATCTATCATCTAGTCTTAAAGTAATAGCGTAAATGTAAGGCAAGTAGAAAGAACTAGCTCACAATCTTAACAAGTAATATTCGACTCTAGTTTATGAAGCCTTTATCACTATTATGTGGTGTCAAAGGCAGACCCATGACTCCTTTATCAAAATAGAATATATGTAGTTCTAAACTCTAAAGCATGATGAAAAGTAATGAAATAAATCCTCCAAAGTAGAGGAGGCTCACTAATCAGCTAAACACACGAAGGTCCTCAACAACTAACCTACTGATGACCACTATCCTACATATCTACATCATAATACAATGCAGTCCAAAAGGGAACATCAATACTTGGAATGTACTGGTATGTAAAATAGCTGAGTGTAACCAAAAATGTGTAGAATAATATAAGAACAACGATCGACTCAAAATAATAACAATCAATATGTCAAATGTCTATCTAAAGCAAGAATAAAGAGTAGACAAGTGAACCATCAACCAATCAACTCATCAATCAAATCAGTCTCATCTCAAAGGAACTCAATTCAACTATTCTTATCACATCTTATCATATCTCATCTCATCTAAACTTAGATTACTCAGTTTGGGAACTTTTTGGGGAGTTTCTCTTATCCAACAATAGTTACTTATGAGCCAGTGACTGTACAACAAGTTGTCATTGTTATCACAACCATCCTATACATGCTAGGTATTGGACGAATTGAATCCACTAGGGACTATAGCTATCTGTTAAACTTAAGTCCTCTATTATTTTAGGGACTATCTGGAGGGAACCACAATGAGGCGTAATGGTTCTAATCCTCATTTACGCTTGGCTATGTAATTTGACAAGTGTGAGTTGGACAAACTCTTACTCTTTCGGTGCTTGATACTTTTCACATGACTCAATGCTTATAAAATAATCCATCCAGTCAATACATCTCAATTAACTCATCTCATGTCAGTCTTATAAAGGCTCTCATTCAATCAAACCATCTTAATCAACCTCATGGAGGCTAATCTTTCAACTAGTCTCGTAGATACTCTAATTATCTCATCAATTAGCATCTCAATCAACATCTCAAGGATTTGAACAATCATTAGAGAACAATAAAATAGACAAATCATTAGAGCTCATTTATGGAGACTCAAAGGACTATCAAGTTCTATCAACTCATCATCATTCTCACAGCTCAATCTCAATCTCAATCACAATCACAATCTCTATCAACATTCTCAATCAAGGCTCTAGACTCAATCTTTATCTTCTTTCATGCAATCTTTAAGAAATAATAAGTAGGGTTTATGCAATAATTCATGTAAAACATTCAATTTAAGAAACAAGTTTATGATGACCGTCAACATGTGAAAATACGTACATTTAATATAGTTTTCCAGAATAAAATCAAGAAAATCATACATTTTGACTCAAAAACCTTCAATCAACCATCTAAGACCACCTATGGGGCATATGAGTGAACAATCTCATATTTTCATTTAGCCTTACATACCTGGGATCAAAGTTCTCCAATCACCCATCAAGAATTCTCTAATCTTACATTCTTCTTTCTTCTCTCTCACCCTATCTTTCAAGTATAATGAAGGACTTAGCATGGGGTTTTTGACCCTTTTTTCTCATCAAATTGACCCGTCTTTCTTCTCTCTCATACTCGCATACGTTTATTTTAGAAATTAATCCTATTGAAAAATTAAAAAAATATGAAAGTATGGGTCTGCATTAGGTTCGTATCTTAGAGCTGTCATACCCTTATTATTTTGGTAAATTTTTGTGAAAATAAATTTTTGACCCGGTTGCTCTTAAATCAGGTCAAGACCATTTTATGACTCAATTTTTTGTGCTGATTGTAATTTCGATTTTGGATTTTCCATCTGAGCTTGGGAAGATGTGTTGCGCGCATGTCTCTATTATAGGAGTATTTCGGTAATTTTACTGGGTGTTACATTACCTACCCCTTGAGACCATTCATCCTCAATGATGAATAAGTGTGTATGTCAAGGCACGAATAGACTCAATACTCTTCTCAGCATCCAATCTATCAATCTTTCTTTCAACTCCTCATTTCTATCAACAATCTCTATTTAGACTCGGGAATAAACAATCAACAAGAAAAGACAATCAATTTTGGTCAAGGGTAAGGAATTTACCTTCAACATTCTCATCCATTGACACAAATAGATGTGGATATTTTGCTTTCATCTCTTCCTCAGCTTCCCATGTGGCCTCCTCAACGAATTGATTCCTCCACAGGACCTTGACCAAGGCTATCTCTTTGGTTCTCAATCTACGAATCTAAGGATCAAGGATTTGGATAGGAATTTCTTTGTAGGTCAAACTATCCTTCACTCCAATGCTCTCCACAGGGATTACCAAGTTAGGATCTCCTGAGCATTTCTTGAACATCGACACGTGAAACACCGAATAGATACTATCTAACTCAGAAGGCAACTCTAATTCATAGTCAAACTTTCCAATCCTCTTCACAATTTGATAGGGTCTAATACAGCGTGGACTAAATTTACCCTTCGTTCAAAAATCATGACACCCTTCATAGGTGACACCTTCAGATATATCCAGTCATCTACTTCGAACTCCAAATCTCTCCTTCTCACATCGATGTAAGATTTATGGTAACTTTGCGTGGTCTTCGATCTCTCTATAATGATCTTAACCTTCTCCATTGCTTTATGGACAAGGTCAGGACCAATCAACTCCACTTCTCCAACCTTGAACCACCCAATTGGTGATCTTCATCTCCTCCCATATAAAGCTTCATAGGAAGCCATCTGAATATTTGCATAATAACTATTATTATATACCAACTCAATCAACGATAGGTGCTCATCCTAATTTCCCTTGAAATTAGGGACGCAAGCTCTCAACATATCTTCTAATGTTTGGATTTTCCGCTCTGGTTGGCCATCGATCTGTGGATGGAAGGTTGTACTCAGATTCACTTTTGTACCCAATCCTTTCCGAAATAATATCCAGAATTGGGAGGTGAATTAAACTCCTTTGTCCGAGATTATGGACAAGGGAACTCCATGCAACCTCACAATCTCTCGGATGTACATCTTGGTGTACTCCTCCCAGTGTTAGTTGTCTTAATTGCTAAGCAGTAAGTCGATTTAGTCATCCTATCCACAATCACCCATATTGAATCATGTTGCTTTCGAGACTTCGGTAGACCAGTATTAAAGTCCATATTTATCATCTCCCACTTCCATTCTGAAATCTCAAAATTTTGAGCTAATACACATGGCCTTCAGTTCTCAACCTTCACTTGGTGACAATTCGGGCACTTGGACGCAAACTCTGCAATATCCCATTTTATTCCACTTTGTCAATAGACTTCTCTCAAGTTGTGGTACATTTTGGTAGAGCTAGGATGGATGGAATACCTAGTTCTTTGAGCTTCATCCATAATTCTATCTCATATGCCATCAACATCTGGGATGCACAATCTACTCTAGTACCTCAACACCACATCTCCTCCTTTGGAGAAGACCATCACTTTTTGTTTGTGGGTGGCCTGCTTCAATTAGAGTAGAACAGGATCCTGATCTTACTTTTCCTTCACCTCTGCCACCAAAGATGAAGCAGACCCATTTTGGATACTAACTCCCTCATCATTCTCCTCAAGTTGGACTCCTAATTGAGCTAACTGGTGCACTTCTTTAGTTAGCTCATTCTTTCCCTCCTCCACATGGGTTGTGCTGCCTATTGACAACCTACTAAGAGCGTTAGCAACAATGTTGGCTTTACCTAGATGGTAGAGAATGCTCATATCATAATCCTTGAGAAACTCAAACCATTTTCTCCATCGTAAGTTGAGATCTTTCTAGCCGAAGACATACTGCAAGCTCTTGTGGTCAGTGAACACATCCACATGCACTTCATACAAGTAGTGACAGCAGATTTTCTGTGCAAACACCACCACCGCCAACTCAAGATCATGGGTTGGATAATTCCTCTCGTGAATCTTAAGTTGTCTGGAAGCATAGGCTATCACCTTCCCTCTCTGCATCAACACATATACCAATCTAACTCTCGAAGCATTGCAATATATCACAAAATCTTTTGTTCTATCGGGCAAGGTTAGGACTGGTGCAGTAGTCAGTCTAGTCTTTAACTCTTGAAAACTTTTCTCAAACTCATCAGACCACTAAAACTTGACCTTTTTCTGAGTCAACCTTGTCAATGGTGCGGATAGGGAAGAAAATGCCTCAATGAATCAATAGTAGTAGTCTGCCAACCCCAAGAAACTCCTTATATCTGTTAGAGAGGTTGGTCTAGGCTAGTTCTTAAGGACTTCAATCTTTTGAACATCCACTCGAATACCATCACCAGAGATAACATGGCCTAGGAAAGCCACAGATTTAAGCCAAAATTCACATTTTGAAAACTTTGCATACAACTCATGGTCCTCAAGTGTCTGAAGGACGATTTTGAGGTTATTTGCATGTTCCTCTTCATCTATTGAATACACCAAAATATCATCAATAAACACAATCACAAACATATCCAGATACTATCTGAATAATCTATTCATCAAGCCCATAAAGGCTGCAGGCGCATTCATCAACCCAAAGGACATGACCAAGAACTCAAAATGGCCATGTCTAGTCCTAAAAACTGTCTTTGAAATGTTACATTCCCTTATTTACAACTGATGGTAACCAGATCGTAGGTCTATCTTTGAGAAACAAGAGGCATCTTGAAGTTGGTCAAACAAGTCATTTATCCTTTGGAGAGGATACTTGTTCTTTATGGTGGCCTTCTTCAGTTGCCTATAGTCAATACACATTCTGAGAGACCCATATTTCTTTTGCATGAATAGGATAGGAGCACACCACGGAGAAACACTTGGCCTTATGAAACCCTTATCTAGCTCAGCGGGTGCCATCCTATAAGGTGGAATTGAGACAGGCTGGGTATCAGGAAGAACATCAATCTCAAAATCAATCTTCCTATTAGGAGGGAATCTGGGAAGATCTTCACAAAACACTTCTGGAAACTCATTCACAATCAGAACTGACTCAAGGTTTGGAAACTCAACATTAACAGATTTAACTATCACAAGGTGGTAAATACACCCCTTGGCAATCATGTTTCTTGCTCTAAGGTATGAGATAAACTTTCCGTTAGGTGCTACAGAATCACCCTTCCACTCTAGAACTGATTCATTCAGAAATTGGAACTTAATAGTTTAAGCTCTACAACCAATGGAGGCATAACAGGCTTGGAGCCAATCAATGCCGAGGATCAAATCAAAATTAGTCATATCTAACTCAATCAAATCAATGATACTATCCCTATGATGGATGGACACTACACAAGCTCTATAGACTCTCCTAGCTTGAATAGACTCACCCACGGGAGTAGAAACATCAAAGGGTTCAGGAAGACTCGGGGTTGTATCAAATCTACTAGCCACATAAGGAGTTACAAAAGATAATATGTCACTATGATCCATCAACACATAATAATCAATAGAAAAGACTCGAATCATACCCGTCACAACATCTAGGGAGTTCTCCTGATCATGTCGACTGCCCATGGCATACAAACGATTTGTGGCTCTACTTGCGCCTATTGTAGTACCTTTCTAATTTCCCTTATCTACCGGGGATTGGGTAGAAGATTGAGCGCGGCCAGCCCACTTTTGACACTCTCTCTAATAGTGGCCTGCTTGGCTATATTTGAAACATACATCACTGTCACAACCCAACCCAGGGACCGTGATTAGTGCCGATTGGGCACCCAGATAAACACTAAACTGGATTTCCAACTATAATAGCTACGAAATTTATCAAAATTTTGGCAGACTTTTCTTTGTTTTACTGACTAACCGCACCTGCAAACAGCGACCCCAGCAAACAACAAACATTAATGTACATATATAAGTGGACCGACAAGGTCACCACTGCGGTAGAACCGCCCAACAAACGTGTCATACATACGAAGTCATACCAAACACAATATCCCATACCCACATGTATCCACAGACCTCTACACATACAATTGAATCATAGGATGGGACAGGGCCCCGTCATACCCTCGAACATACATAAATGCAAAATACCAAAAATAAAGGTACATGTATATACCAAAAGTCTGCTCTTGAGGCAAGGGATCACTTCGACGGTAGACAAAGATCCTAAGAGGAAGGCTCTCTAACCTATATGTGGGTACCTGCGGACATGAACCCAACCCTCCCAAAGGAAAGGGGTCAGTACGAAATACGTATCGAAAATGTAAAGTGGAAAGCACAAAATATAAGTAAGAGTGATAATCCGAATAAAATATATGATTTAAACCTGTATGCAAACATCAAAATAATTCTTTATTTAAAATATTAAAATAATACATATCGGACCGAAATAATGGCGACCTCCAAGCTCGCGCCATACCATAGCATAACACTAGAAGTTTCAAATCCCTGAAATCTCCAACACAAGTCCCAACTGTAGTATAGGTGAGCCAAGGTGACGGTGCCACGCACTCACATCATAGGATAGGTGAGCCAAGGCAAAGGGGCCAAGCACTCGCGTATCATAATGTGTAAAGGTCATCATGCCCGTTATATAAGTAAGCCGAGGCGAAGGGGCCAAGCACTCACGTGGGCTGGGGCGAAGGGGCCAAGCACCCATATGTCATGATGCCAACATATCCCAAGTCCAGCTCCTTATTTCACCAAACAAAGCAAAGCCGGCCCATGGGCAAACTGACCCACCGTATCCAACCTACTTTGGAATATATATACATACATACATATAGTTATACATATGCACAATAATAATCGGACCGAGAATCGGTGAGCGAAACCAAAATGGCACAAATAGAGTCGTGAGAATCACATGCATAAAAACTAGTTACAAAAAAACTTAGTAATATGCAAAATATTCATTTTTGAAATCAAAAAGTTATTAATTTATGAATTTTGTCAAAATTGCTCAAAATTACGCATGAAGGCGATCTCAAAGGAACCTGCGTAATTTCCCATCATACACATTACTAAAACAGACTTCAAAATAATTTTTAAAGTAATTTTGGAACAATAGAACCCATAACTTTCCAACTATTTAGCTTTCGGTCAAACGAATACTATTCATGGATTTTTAAAGACTCAAAAGTTATGGGAGGTATTAGCTTAGGATAAGAGTGGCAAAGAATGAAATTAGCTTATACTTAGACCCAAATTGTGAAGGAAAAGGGATTTCTTCCTTTCTTCTTTTTTTCTTCAAACGTACGATATTGACTAAGTTTAATCAACTCATGCGAAGAGATAGAAAATCTTTACATACCTCGATTTCTTTCTCCAACTAACTCAAACGCAAGATCAATCCAATTTATGCTTCCAGATGCATAACGTCTACACAAATTACGAGTAACGCTAACGATTAACAACCATATCGGGTTTTAAATCCTTACTCTCTAGTTCCAAATTTTTTTAAAAATTTTCGGCAGCAACTCCCCTTAAAATACGCCGCCCCGAGAATTCAACTCGGCTCAAGTAATCAATCAACAACAGAAACGACCACCTACAACATCAATAAACCATCTCCAATACCATCACAACATCAAAACACCACACAACGCTATTACAACATAATTGGTAAAATAGGGCAGCATTTATACAAACACATATCTACCAAATTCAATCCTTCCTATATACTCCAAGAATTATAATACGTCACTCCAATGCCCAACGCAACTCCCCAATGTTAAAACATAACATTATACTTTCAATGGGGCTCCAATTCAAGCTAACCTTCATGAAAATATTCATATAGTTTTCCAACACTTCTTTCATCCTACAAGGACTATTTTCATGACAAATAAACATAAACATATGACTAT
>JAOTQJ010078814.1:0-12700 GCA_025642045.1 Solanum sejunctum | reverse complement strand
TGTCGGCGCTTTTGGTATTGGCTTAGCTATTTTTTCGGGCTGAAGATGGGCGTGAGGTCGAAGGTGAGAGAGATGGAGCGATGTGGAGGGTGGTGAAGGAAAGGGACGACAGTGGTGAGGGAGGCGATGGGGAGGGTGGACGGCGGCTGAGGGTTTGGTTTTAGGTTTTATGGCTGAAAATGAAGAAGAAGAAGATGATAAATGGAAATTGGGGGCGCGTGTATCACACGCGCCCGTTTATTTTTTTTAAAATAATGGTATAAAAATCGTTAAAACAAAAACTAAAGATCAATGATTAATTTGACATCGCGGAGGGTAAAAATTGGGTGTCAACACTTATATTTAAATTCATTACATATAAATTGAAAAAAATAAACTAAACAAAATATTAACAATAAAAAAGCTGATGTATG
This sequence comes from Solanum sejunctum, assembly GCA_025642045.1. Taxonomy (NCBI): domain Eukaryota; kingdom Viridiplantae; phylum Streptophyta; class Magnoliopsida; order Solanales; family Solanaceae; genus Solanum; species Solanum sejunctum. The sequence continues at coordinate 12,287 of JAOTQJ010078814.1, read as the reverse complement.
CATTACTTTTTTAAATTCAAGTATGAAACAGTTTAGGATCAAATTAATAAATCTTCCCTTTACATGAATTACGTAGAAAAACATAACTATTAATTCAAAACTTTAAATTCGATTATATAATACTAATATTTAGAACTTTAGAATTAATAAGAGTTTTTCTCTTTCGGTGAGAATTGGGAGAGTTAGTGTTAACGTCAGGTAAGTCAAAAACTTTGCTGGGTAAATTTATTTAATTAGGGTTAGAATATAAAATTGGATCAGTAATACAATGTCACGTGAAAATTATTTTTCTAAAATGCAATTTAGTGTTGACTATTAATAAAAAATGAACCAAAAATATAATCATAAATATTTTTTAATAAAATAGGTGGATAAAGAGTATATTTGGATTTTTCGTGTGTAACTATCTATTCCCGTCATTAGTAATAGGTCAATAGGGAAGGAAATTGTGTTAGATGACTTCCTAGTAGTATTTCAAAATTTTAAGACTAGGCTAAATTGGACAAAATTCGAGTTATGTAAGGTTTAGGACAATCCGGTAATAAGTTGGATGTTAATTTATAAGGTTTTATCTTTTGAGTTGATAGCCAAGACAATAAGGAGCATGTATGGCTTTATGAAATTGAATTCGGGCAAATAGAAATCTCGAAATTGATCTTGTCGCAAATGATATATTTCTAAAAGTCATGGTTTGAGGAAGTGTTGTGAAATGGGGTCTTTTACACAAGTTACGAAATTTTTGTCTCCGTGCAATCTGCCATGGCGGAATGAATACCTCTATGACGATGCTGCCATGGCAAGATAAGTGGCTGCCATGGCAGTACAAAATGAATCTCATATTCATTCTTTTTTTCACCCACTTTATCCTTTAGAGACTAGTGACGATCTAGGACTTCTTTTCTTGAGTTTTTCACCCGTTTCATTGACAAAGATAAATTAATCGTTCCTCTAACTCTTAAATTGATTCCTGGACTTTAAAATCAAGAGGAATTGATATAGGAGAAGATCTTGATCTGCAATTAATAGTGGAAAAAAGCTCATCGAGTATATAATCATAAAAATGGTTAATGATTGGAAATTTGATATAATCTAGACAACTTAAGTCGTTTTTATTGATTATTATATTTATTGATTATTTAAAGACCAAGAACTAACACGACTTTGAAAAAAGAGAAAGCTCCGATCATTTAAAGTTTTCATGGTTTATTTCGAGTTAGATGATGATTTGATATTCTCATTTTTATGATATATGCTAGTCAACAACTTTGTTAGTATTCTCACATATATGTGAATAGGGAATAAGAATATGAACCTAATAAATGAACTTTCATGATCAAATTGGATGCAAAAAATCTATGATTAGAATTATACCAGTTGTGGATTATTCATTATCTGTGTAATTGTAATTGTAGTTATAATTGTGACTGTTAGATTGAGCATCATGTAATTGTAATTGTAGTTATAATTGTGATTGTTAGATTGAGTATCATATTCTGACATATTAGTGGATCTGATGATATGTTTTGACACATTATTGGATGACATGTTCCAACACATTATTGAATTGAATATCACATTATGGTGCAGCTTACTTTGGTGTGGTTCTAATAAGAGGACCATTATTGAAATTGTTGTGATGAGAATGAAAAACATGAAAGTATTTTGTATGCATGAACTATAATTGCTACTATCATAGGTGCAGGTTACTATATTGAAGTTGCTTGTTTGAAGAAGTATGTGCCCCAAACTTTGAAGGATCACAAGATGAAAAAGTTTCTAGCATAGGTAGCTTTATAGTAGCGCCTACGAGGTTAAGTTTTATGCCTTGTTTAGATATGTTACTCAGTTGATGACTGTAAAGGAGGAGAAAATTTGATTATTTGTCAAAAGTTTAAATCCCGAATTGCAAATTTTATTTATTCATATGATTCTTGCAGGCCAAAGTTTCAATGAGGTAACAAATTTTGTAAAAAATTTTGAGGGAGTGAGGAAGGCTAGTCATGCCAAATCATAGGTTAAGACGCCAAGAATATAAGTGATTTCCAAGGTTCTTACATAAGAGGGTAAGGTAAGTCAACTATTGCAGCCCGAGCAGCTCAGTCAACCATGCCTACTCTATAGGTGGTTATTGAGACTTCGCATCAGACTATTGCTCAGGATGGTCGTAGAGCTTCTTTTATACTAGGTACTTGATCTTTCCTTGATTGCAATTATTATAGTTGCGGGAGGCTAAGACATATGGGGAACAAGTCTTCCTACTTTCGTGTGACCAATCCCATGCAAAAGTAGACTAGTGATGCTGACGGATAGAGATAAACAATGATAGATGACATCCAGATGATAGATGAAGAAGAAATCAAAGAGTTCGTAATGGTCAAGGTAATATTAATACATGTAGGGGGTAGTGCAGACAGATAGAAATATTGATCGTCAGGAAGATAGGGCCAAATTTTATGCTATTTTAGGAATGACAGAGGCTGAGGTATCTGATGCAATGATCACGGTTACTATTCTTATCTACGATCGGATGACTGTTATTTTATTTGACCAAGGCTCTACTTATTCTTATGTGTCAGTAAATTTTACCTTGGATTTTTATGTGATATGTTGGACACCCCAATCCATAATTCCATCCCTGTTAGAAGTTTGTTGTATTCATCCCTGTCTATTGTGCTTGTTCAATTTATTTTATCGAATTTCAGACTTGCACTGATTTAGTGATTTTGGACATGACTAATTTTAATGTGATCTTAAATATGACTTGGTTATCCCTCTATCATACAATTCTTAATTATATTGATAAAACTGTAGCTCTAGATATCTCGAGTATGAAAAGGTTAAGTGGAAGGGGTGTACATGTAATACCCCATAATTCATCCAAACTAGATTGGGTAGATGCTAGAGAAAATTGAGAAAGTGACTGAGAAAAATAACTGGGGGAACTATGAAGGATGCCTACGACCATAGGGTTATCTATGTCTCGTAGAAGAGGCCTTGAAGATGGCCCTGTGACTTAGTGTAATACTTTCAAGTCCGAAGCCTATGTACGAGGTAGTAAACAGACTTAGTAGTAAACAAACTTAACATACAGTCCATCATCCTTCTTATGGCCTATATGACAGATTTCGTAGGTTGAAGTCTCATAAACTTAAACTACTGCACCTTGAACTATGAGTTATCAGATAGCTCGTAACTTGACCTACGACTCATAGAAAATGGTTCGTAAAATCCTATGTACAAATTTGGGCAACCGAAACTTTGGACACCCTCACCTACAAAAGGCCACTGCGTAGATAGGGTATCATAGTTCCTATCGAGTGTTTTAAGAAGAGCATTCTTGACTTTTTCTATCTATTCTAATTAAAAACTTATGACATCTTGGACTTATTTTGGGTCCCTTATCTGTATGCTAGGTGTATTACTCCCTATTATACACTTAGAAAATCTTGAGAGTATCAACGGAGGGAGAAAAAATGACGGTTTTAAGTTCAAACTTGAGGATAGTCAGTTCTTCCTAATTCCAAGTATGTAAGGCTCCCTAAAGTATAGAACTGAGCCCGTCCACGCGTCCTTCCATCTACTTTAGTTGAGTTGTGAATGTGTCACAACCCAAAATGGTCGTGAGTGGCACCCACACTTACCCTTCTAGGTGGGCAAATCAAAGATACAAATCTCAACCTATATAGCTGTTCAAGTTATAAAATATGATAATAATACAAAAGTTTGATTTGTAAAAGCAAGAAATAACAAAATTCACTAAGTCTATTACATAATGTTCCCCAAAATCTGAAAGTCATGATATCATGGATATCTAATCTCAAATACTACAACACCAAAATAAATAAATAAAGTAATATATATCAAAAAATGATACGCTGGTAGAAGTCCTCTATTACCTGTATCTGCATCATTAATGATAGGTCCAAATAGACGTCAATACATGAAATATATTGGTATGTAATATGGCTCAATGAAACAATAAAGCTCAAATTCAACAATCAACTCAACTCCTTAACTCAGTGAATATGCAAAGTTTAATGTTTGAAATCAGGCTTTGAAAATAGACTCAATGTGCTGAAACTCGGCTTGAAACTTGTTATGCTAAATTAAGTGTTACTTAGGAGTTTCTCTAACCGACATCCAATTCCACTACCTTTAGTTTGGTAATATATAATGAAGGTCACATCGTTACCATGCCTGTCCTAAATTTGCCAAGGTAAAGGACGGTCAAACGAACTCTCTCTTTTATCCAAAGTAAATATCCATCTTTTTGGGACATAAGTCGCTAGAGTTATCTGCACAACTATCTTACACTGACAACGTAGTTTGTGGTTAGAGTAGCTATTTACTCGATCCCATATTGGTGCTCAATAATCCTGTTAAGCTAACACATGCTCACGCCAATCAACTCAAGACTAATCTCATTGAATTTTTCTCCAATCAACTCAACTCAATTACTCAATATCTTAATCAATCTAGATCATCATTCATTCCATGAACTCAAGGCTCTGACTCAAACAGTCTAGTAGATTCTACTCCATCATGCTCATCATAGTAAACAAATTAGATACTTATTAAATATGCATAAATATAGGAAATATGCTTCTCATGCTTGATTATACTCAATTTACTTAACTCATATATTCACAATCATGGTCTAAACATGACCAATGCAACACAAGTTATATGGATGATGCAAGTCAAGATTCATAGAAATAAATGCAAGTTTTATACCTCAATTTCATATGATTAGGAAGAAACACATTGTTTTACTTATAATTACTCATAGAAACTCAAAATAGATACAATAACTCGAGGGTTTAAAATCATAGGACTTGTCAATACTCAATTATTATTCATAAATTAACTCAAGTAGACAAAAGAGACACGTGGATGGACTCAATCCTACATTTTAGTAAGTCTTGCATACCTGAAGTTGTGAAAAATGATCAACTCCTTGACAATCATCAAGCTTGGATTCCAAACCTTTTCTTCTCTCTTCTTCAATGTTCTCTAAGTATCCAAGTGTATAATGAGGAGTAATACACCTAGGGTACTGGTAAGGGACCCTAATTAAATCCAAAATATCATAGATTTTAATTAGAAGGGATAGAAAAAGTTAGGAATATCCCTCTTAAAACTGTCGATAGGAACCACGAAACCCCATTATGGGTCGTGGTTCCACCAACAGGTCGTAGTGGACTCTTGTAGGTTAGTGTGTCTGAAGTTTGGGTGACTAAAATTTGGACCTAGAATCTACAAACCACTTCCAACTGCTCATAAGTTGGATTCAGGCCGTCTAGTAACTCGTGTTTTCAACTTTCAAGGTTCAGAAATCTTGATTTTTTAGGTCTCCAATCTACAAAACCTTCTTTATGAGCGGGGACATAAGTAGGATAACATGTTCTCTGATAACTCTCATCCAATATTCCAAAAAGTCGTTCTTTGAGTCATCAATCTATGGAACCTGATTTACGGGTCGTGGAATAATATATGGTACGTATAGTGCCTCGTACATGGGCCTTAAACTCAGAAAATTTTCACTAAGTCATAGGAGCACCTACGAGGCTTCACCTATGGACCGTAGATTACTTTTGTAGTTTTCCTCAGTAATTTATCTTAATTTGCTCTGGGCAGCTACTTAGTCTAGGTAAGATGAATTAGAGGGTGTTACAGTAAGGTAGATATTTAAATAATAAATACTACTAATCCAAATTTGATGTAAAACATGAATGCATTACTTACCAACAAGACAAATCATCAATTGTTATCATCAACTCTTTTTCTATTTTTTACAAAAAGGCGGAGTTCATGAATTGTGTCATGAGCATTGCAAAATAAACTAAAATCATGTTATTAGAATATAAATAATCTAGATAGATAAATACAAAATATGACAACATGAAAAAAAAATTAAACAAGGTGAGATCCTATATAATACATGTAAAATAATAATATACTCATATTCAGCTTTTTATTGATTTCTTTATAAAGATCCTATATAGAGAGATTCTATCACTAGTTACAACCTATGGTAAGTTAAGATTTTCTTAACAACTACGGGGTCTCTTGATTCAAATAAGGAAGAAGTAGAAGTCTATCAAATAAGGACGATTTAAGAGTCTTTCCACGGTAAGAAGTCCTTATTTTATCGCTTCATTCCCTATATTTTAGAAGTTAATGTTATAAATATAATTAAATAATAATTTAAAAAAAATTAATGAAAAGACGATTTTATCTAAAACATAGTCTTTTAATGAAGGGCAAAATGTTCAATCAACATTTCAACGAGTCTTCACACTTTTAATATAGTATAGATAGATTATGGACCTAAAACACATGAAAATTGAAATAACATTGAATTCGTATTTTATGTCACGAAAAAATGGAGCTTGCCTTTTGAAAACAAAGAGTATTATAGACACATAAAATTTGAGCTCAAACAGAATCGGACACACATATTCCCAAAAATTCATGGACATTATACACGAAAAATTAAGATAATCATAAATTTCTATTTCGTGACACATAAATTCCCCCTAAAAAAATGATGTTCGCCCTTTGAATTAAGTATACATTTAATAGGTTGTCATCATCAGACCTATAAAATTTGATCTCAAACAGAATTAGCCACACATATAATGAAAAATTTATGGACTAATACATATAAAAAATAGAAATAATCTTAAACTACTATTTTGTGATACATAAATTCCAAAAAAGGTTTTGCCTGCCTTTTAAAAATAATGAGTATTGTTATACTGAAAAATAGCTTTTTGAAAAGAAAATAATTCGAAAATTAAAAATCGATTTAAACTCAATTAATTTGAGAAAAATCCATTCTCGAAATTCGAAAAGAAAACAGAGTCGCCACCTAATTTTGCGGATAATTAGGAAACCAATAAATATTTAAAAAGATCTAACAGAAAATCCTTTTAAATCCAAAGAGCGAGTTCGGGTTTACATTTCCACTTCGAGAAGGTTTTACGCATTCGAAATGGCCGCTAAATGCGGTTATCCGGCGATTATGCGATTTGACTAACTTTTGACTTGAAAAATTACTAATTTGAAAATTGATTAATTTTGAAAAAAAAGTTTGACTAGACTTGATTAAATTGAAGGCAATTGACCACACTTGAAGAAAATTAACTATGTTTGAAAATAACATGTAAAAGCATATTTTTTATTTTTGTTTTTTCTTGTTTTGATTTAATTATTTTTTTTAAAAAAAAAAGAAGATTTTTTCTTTTATATTTTTACGCAAACGTTTTTCTCAAAATAAAATGGGTTTAAATAAAACAACATAAATGGTTTCCATATGTTGGGGAATTTAATTAAATTGAAACCGATAACAAACAAATGTTAGCATTCAAACAACCACAAATTTGTAAGCAAAATAAATGAGGAGAGTTGAAGTGATCTTGAGCGTTTTATCCCATTTAAAACTTTGTTGAATTTTTGGGCCTTCCCCACTGGTCCCTCGACTTCTTTCTGCTTGGTTGACTCGAGGAAAAGGAAACTTGATTGGGCCTCCATGGCCCATTAAAATGCATAGAGGAAAAGATTCACATAGTTCCACGCAATGTTCATGCAAAGATGAGAAAAATAAGGATTAGAAATAATCTTTCGAACAATCATAAAAAAAACTTTAGCAAGAAGCAAGCAACTAACGGAGGATGTTCGGATCAATACCATTTAATCAACAACCACAAGAGCATATTTGGATTCAAACTTTAACATGCCATCAAGGAAAACAACCTTAGAGACGAAATACAAATCTTCATAATAAACTAAAAGGAAGCAGTCGAGGGAACGTAAGCAAAGTAAAACGTGGTCTGGTTTCTAAATACAATCAAAAAAGATTTGAGAACCAACTTCATGCATTAGGATGAATTGAAAGGGTTCACCAAGAGTTTCAATGCAAATACTGAAGCAAGGAGCAGGGATGGGATACGAATTCATGACAATAATAAAAGTTGTGTATAACAATGCATAAATTCCTAAACTGGATCTTCAAGAAGGAAGAAGCTTGAACAAAGCTGAAATATTCTTTTAAAAGCAGCAAGGTGTGCAAACAAGAGCTTGACAACAAATTTTCATAGATCAACACAAGCAAGGGTGAACAAGTAGTTAAAAGTCAAATAGATTCACAACAGACAGTCTTTTAGCTTGCATCAACCAATATCTGTTATGTTGCTACCACACAGTATGAATCAGCCACTGTTTAAGATGAAGTAGTACAGAAAATCATTTAACCACATTTTGGATATTAACGAGGGAGCACATGTGCTGACTACATTTCGTTTCACATACAAATAGCTTCAATGTTTGGCATCGAACATAGACCGAACAAGAGAGCTAAAGCAACATTCAAATAAATCCAGAATGAACAAATGAAGCAGGGAAAGTGATGGCCTTCAGCTTAACCAACCTAAACCATGTATATGGAAGCAAATGATCAGCTAGAAATAAAGAATACTACTTCGCGTAGTTCAGCCATCAATTTGCAAATCAGACTCACGAATGCGAACTTGAAAATTGATTTTTACCTCAAATACATCAATCCCATAGCATATCAATTTAACAACATCATTTTAGTCAGTAAACAACATCACAATATAGTCCCAAAAATGTCTTACAAATCCAAACAGTAAACAACACCACAGAATCATCTCATCATAACAGTGCAGCTTCCAGTTATCAGACTCAAAATAAGCATAAAAAACTCGATAGCTCCAAGACTTCACAACATATGATACTTAAACGAAACAAGATAAGCGAAATGGAGGCATTACCTTTTTCGGGGCAGCGATACTGAGACGATGACGAGCTTGACGAAGCTTCGACACCATCAAACCTTGTTCAAAACTTTTTGACTTCGAAATTGCACATCTTGGTTTCAAAATTGACAAGCAAAATTTGATTAAAACTTTGAGAGATTTCGTAGATAGCTGAGGAGTGAAGTTTGCTCGAATTTTTTGGGATTTTCAATTGACGGCCTCCAGATTTTTTCCGATTCCCCTCGTCTCTTAAAAACCAAAACGAAAGAGATATATATAGCTCTCAATTTAGGTTTCAAATGGATTAATTTGAATTTGAAAAAAAGGCTACGCGTGAGGGAGACAAGAACGTTAAGGGTTATCGGGTCTTGGGATTTGGGGGAGGAGTGTGGCGCCGGGTTTCCTGGTCTCAGTCGCTGGTTGTGGCTTCAACGATTTTTGGTGTGGAAAATGAAGAAGACGAAGGAGAAAGGAAGAAAGAGTGTGTGGGGAATGGAAATGGGGATTTAAAGGAGATGAAGTTGGGGATGGGGAAGGTGGCGGCTAGGGTTTAGTTTTTTCTAGTTTTGAGAGGAAGAAATGGAGGACAAATGAAGAAGAAGATGAGGGTGAAGATGATATATCGGGCGCGTGGCCCTCACGCACCCGTAAATATTTTTTTTTAAATAATGAGTCAAAAATCGTTAAAAATAAAATAAAGCTCGATGATTAATTTGACACCGTGGAGGGTAAAAATTGAGTGTCAACAAGTATCATCTAATAAGTTGTGATCAATGGATCTATATAATTTGAACTTATCAATCAAAGTTAGTCACACATATTTCATAAAATTCATAGGTTGATACATATGAAAAATTGAGATAATCATAAATTCCTATTCCGTGATACACAAACTACAAAAGTTACGTCTGCCTTTCGAAGTAATAAATATCATTTAATAATAATCATCAACGGACTATGAAATTTGACTTCAAATAAATTTGGTCACATATATTCAAAAATTAATAAACCAATCATACAAATAAATGAGACAATCATAAATTCCTATTTTGTGATCTACAAACTCCAAAAGTTATATCTGTCTTTCAAAATAATAAGTATTTCATCATTAATGGACCCACAAAATTTGACTTCAAATAGAGTTGGTCACATATATTCAGAAATTAATGGACTAATACACACGAAAAATAAAGATAATTTTGAATTCTTATTTCACGATACATAATCTCCAAATTAACCATTTTCAAGGCCTTCTGGCCTTATGACTTCTTCTCAGCCACTGCGGATCCTTTCTTTGTACCTAGGATTGAAGAGGAGAAACAAGAATTTAGAGATGGTGCAAGAAAATAGTATATTCTATGAGGCAAAAAAAAGGTCTTATAGTAGAGGAAAAAGTAGTATAACACACAACAAAGCAGAGGATTTTGGCTCGTAAGATGTACAAGTTTGATACTCTTATTTGTTAGAGGAAATTTTAATGCTTTTGCATATTTGAAAATAATGAAAAAAATTAAATCCATGGGCTACCCATCTTGTGTTTAGAGATTATGTTATTCTAGCCAAATTTTGTGACTTTTGTTCTGCTACGAATCCTCTATATGCTCATTGATGAATTACTTTAGTTTATCACACACACACAAAAAAAAAGTCTCCAAATAACAAGAATGATTGTCTTTAATTTGCAACATATCTGCAAATAACAACAATGACTGTCGTTAATTTTATGTTGCATATGATGTGATCTTGAAGCATATTATTCAACAGTTGAATATATATATATATTAAAATGCTTCAAGGAATTACAAGAAAATAAAATAGAATGCAAATCAGATATTAAGTGCTTCAAGAAATTACGAGGAAATAAAAGAGAACGTAAATCAGAAGTCAAGGCTAGAGAAGTCGTGTCTTGTTCGTAGGGGTTTATTTATGAAAGGGGTTGCTTACTATTGTTCGTGGTTTTCTTTACAAGGCAATGATCATAAGATTTTATTCAAAGTGAATGATCAGAGATTAAGTTTTAAGTGCCAGTAATCAGATATGAAGTGGGATCTCAAGTATTAAGTTTTAGATACCAGTAATTAGGTACTAAATTTCAGAAACTAGTGATCAAGTATTAAGTTTCAGATGCCAGTAATCAGGTACGAAGTTCCAGATGCCAGTAATCAGGCATAAAGTTTCAAAAGCTAGTAATCAGATATGAAGTTTTAGATACCAGTAATTAAGTATGAAGTTCCATATTCCAGTAATCAAGTATGATATTTCTCTTAGATAGTGGAGACTGATATTATATTTATGTACTATCTCGGTTCAACCTTCGTGGTGAGGTTGTCGCGGGTGGGGGATGGGAGCCCCCCTGCTGAAGGCCGGTGTTCGGAGTAGAGCCCCGACCCAAAATTTAGGTGCTACTATTTATTCTTCATGATGTATTTTATATAATTATAAATATCCAGATATAATTAATATATATAACCCTATCGTCGTGGAGTTTACCAATGGGGCGTTATCACGAAATTACTTTCTCTCTCTAATATTATTTCTCTACCCGCTCTCTAAAAGAAGAACTACTTCTTCATTCTCCTTCATATTTTTCGATCCATACAGATCTGTTTCCCAATAATTTCATATGCAGTAATCAAGTATAAAGTTTTACATGCTAGTGATCGAGTAGGATGTATCATAAATTGACTCATTCGATGAGGATCTATTGTGCAAAGCTACATCCATCTCGGTGATACACTGACCTGCAAATTTCATATGCTCAAGTTGAGTGCAGATACTCAGGTATGCAAGTCAAAGTAATAGCATCCATCTCGGTGATATACTGGCCTTTAAAATAAAGTTATGGTATAAAAGAAACTATATTTGAAAATCACAAGTAGTGCATTTGTTGAAAACTAAACTCGATTTGGACTTTAATTTTTGATATTAGACTTGCAAGTGTTGGTCCAATAAATATTCTATTATCTAGAAATATCGTGTAATGAGTAGTAGGGTCAAAGTGTCTAGAAATATCTTGTAAAATCTCTAGTCTAGAAATGTCCATGATAATATCTAGGGAAGAACTATCTAGATACTACTCTAGAAATGTCCATGCACTAGTGTAGAATAAGAGACCACCTTTAGACATACTTTGGGATCGTATACTTTATGTTCTTTATATTGCTTTATCTTTACTGTATAATCTCTGCACATCATGTACTGTAAATGATAAACTGAACAGTGGTAAACAGTATCGGGATCGTCCCTGGCCAAGTTCTTCCTTAACCCCTCGGACTACCACCTGTGATAAGATTTTCCTCTGGCTAGGTGATCTTTCCAACCCTCGGGATATGGGATTATCCCTGGCTAGGTTCTTCCTTAACCCCTCGGGATATCACCCGTGATAGAATCATCCCTGGCTTAGTGATTCTTCCACCCCTTGAGATACCACCCATCAAAACATTATATACTTTATCTTTTAATTACCTTTGAGATTATTCTTTTGGTGGTCATAATATTGGAGCTATA
>JAOTQJ010078804.1:2451-12700 GCA_025642045.1 Solanum sejunctum | reverse complement strand
GCTAGGTGATTCTTCCACCCCTCGGGTTACCACCCATCAATAAGCAATATACTTTACTTTATCTTTCAATTATCTTTGAGATAATTCTTTTAGCAATTGCAATATTGGAGCTGTAGGATTGTAGGTACAACATATGACACGTAAATAATCACAAAGAAAAACACCATAATGAAAGGATTAAGTTACACAAATAATGAAATGCATAACTGGTAGAATAACACATGAACTTTATTTAGTGGCACGAACTCGTATATCTTGGTATCCAAGTATGTATGTTGATTTGAAGGTGACTATGTATGGGAGCATATCAACATGTGAGAGAGTTGAGACACGGTTAATAGTCATGTCGAAGTTGGTAAGTGCCTTTATGTGCCAAGGAGGGATCTATGTTTTATGCCAAATAATACGAAATCAAGTAACTTACATACCTCATTGTATGACCTCGTTACTACCTTGGAGTGACTGCTTCTTTCCCCAAATATTTATCTATAATATATTAGGCAATAAGACTAGTATTAGCAGCAAAGAAACATTTCTTCGCAGCCCAATATCATAAAAGCTAACACCCGGGCAGCAAGCTTATAATTAGCGATCCAAAGGCATTCCTTCAACCTTTTCACTTATAATCCTATTTTCTAATGACCATTATATGTACATGTCATATACATCTTGTTTTAGACCCTTAATAATCTTATAGTAGTTCATAGGGTACAAGACATAACAATCCTGCACAACACACAAATAGGCAGTATCAATTTGTATTCTCACTACATTTTGACGTCAATAATCCCAAACCTGTTTCAAATTTACCCAAACTGTATCCAACAATTTTAACACATAATTCTAGTCTTACAATAGTAAAAAAATAGTGACCAATCAGGTGAAGATCGTGAAATAACAATTTCCAATTATCATCTCATAAGTTTCTTTTAAGAGTACATTAAGATATCCTACAGTAAGTCAGCTTCGCAGACTGTAATAGTGGTGAAGCAGCCTGGTTACATTACTATCAATCCAAATTTTGTGAAAGACATAAGTCTTACCTTATAATACATCCAACCAAGAAGAGAAAATCCTCTTAATTAACAATAAAAGTGTACAACAATCCTTAGGATACATGCTGTCCAAAATTTCCAGCACGTGTATAATTAGCTTTTTTCTCTAGGTTTTATAAAAAATCATACTAAGTGCATAAGTAGATTTAATTAGCTTTAAACTCAAGGTTTAGATCTTCTTTAGAAATCCTTGTAAGGTTGTGAGGCCTGTTTTTCATACTTTGAAAGAGGGCAAAGAATAACAAAGAACGCAAAAATGTTTTTTTCCAAGTTGAAATGATCTTAGGGGGTTGTCTTTATCCCTTTTTAAAAGACCTATTGGACGAATTACTTTTGATTTCTTACCCTTAATATATTAAGTTGGTGATTAGCTTCTTGTTCTTTTCACTTGGGCCTTAATGGGCTCCAAATTGATGGGCCTTTCCTGCCCATTGTTTTTGCTTTCTCTTAGTTAGTTTTGGCCCAATTCACCATGTGAGTTTTGTTTTACTTGGATCCTTTCTCTATTATTCTTTAGTTGAAAATATAGTTCATTTATGATTCTAAGACATGGGACAAAATTACACTCTTAACACAGACTTTATTCATAATCAGACTTGGACAAATTCGACGTTGGGCCTCATCTCCGTTTAGCTAGCAATTTTAAGCACCTCAAGTCTCTCAAATTTGTTTAGGGTCGTGATCTACTCAATTTAACTTAAAACAAATCTACACTCGACTCTTTTCAGAGTTAGATATACATGTTATTCTCTAATTTGTGATTCAAGCACTTTTAGAAATAGGCGCTAACTTGACCAAGCCATATCATTCTTCACGTGCATAGGACTAGTTCATGTAATATGTGGATACTACATCCTCCCTCCTAAGAACATTCGTCCTTGAATGTTAGCATAATTATATAGTTTAACCATGTTCAACGCAATGAACGTTCAAACACACATAGCTATTAAGGCCCCCAATTCTGCATGCTACACTTGCTCCTTAACTTCAAATAAGTAAGGGTATGCCAATTTCATCAAATCCTCAGCCTCCCATGTTATCTCTTCTGCTTGCTGGTTCCTCTAAAGTATTTTCACTAAAGATATTTCTTTATTCCTTAGCTTCTTAACATGACTATCTAGAATAGCAACATGTACCTCTTCATAGGTGAGATTTTCTGTAATCTGCACATCCTCAAGAGGAGTGATACGTGATGGGTCACCTATGCATTTTTGAAGCATGGAGACATGAAAAGCTGGATGAACTATTTAAAGCTCTTGGGGTAGCTCTAGCTCATATGCAACTTGCCCGAACTTCTTAGTAATTTTATATAGCCCTATGTAACGTGGGCTCAATTTCCTTTCTTAACAAATCTCATAACCCCTTTCATTGGAGACACCTTTAAAAGTATCCAATCCCTTATTGAGAATTCCAGTCCTCTCCTTCTAGCATCCACATATGATTTGTGATGACTTTGGGCTGTTTCTAGCCGCTGCTATATTACCTTAACTTTTTCCATGGCTTATTGTACTAGATCTGGCCCAAGCAAGGTGGTTTCACGCACTTCAAACCATCCAATTAGTGATCTTCATTTCCTTCCATATAAAGCTTCATAAGGTGCCATATTGATACTCGCGTGGTAGCTGTTATTATAGGCAAATTCAATAGGTAGTAAATGGTCCGCCCAACTACCTTTAAAGTCCAATACATAAGCTCGCAACATATCTTCAAGTGTCTGAATGGTACATTCTACTTGACCGTCTGATTGAGGGTGGAATGTTGTACTCAAATTCACTTATGTCCAAACCTTTGCAGTGAATTGATCCCCCCGATCGGAGATATGGAGATTCAGACTCCATGTAGCCTGACTATCTATTTGAGGTACAGCTTGGCATACTCTTCAGTTGTATAATCACTACTGACTGGCAAGCAGTGTGCTGATTTTGTGAGTGTGTCAACTATTACCCATATAGATTCAAACTTCTGAAATGAGCGAGGCAACCCGGTAACAAAATCTATATTGATCATATATCACTTCTATGTTGTAAGCTCTATATACTGCATATAAACTCCTAACTTTTGGTGTTCTACTTTCACTTGGTGGCAATTTGGACATTGAACTACAAACTCTGCAAGATCCTTTTTCATGCCTCCCCACCAAAACATTCCCTTTAGGTCATGGTACATATTAGTTAATCCTGGATGGATTGAATATCTAGAATGATGGGCTTCTTCCATTATCTTCTTTCTTAATCCATTTATATCAGGCACACATAATCTATTTTGGTAGTAAAAGTACTCCATTTTGTGTAAGGTCAAAGACCTTTATCATACCCTGACTCATCTTTTCATTAAGCTGTCGTAGAACAGGATCCTCTAACTATTTTTCTATCAATTCCATTACTAATGAAGACACTACTGCATTATGTACAAAAACCCGTTCCTTCATAGTTCCAAGAATGCAAATTCCCAAACTGGCTAGCTGACATAGATCCTTAGCCACTTCTTGACTTACCACAGCTTGATCACTAGTATTCATGGTTTTCTTACAACTCAGAGCATCAGCTACCACATTTGCCTTCCCTGGCTAGTAAAGTATATTAAAGTCATACACCTTTATCAGTTCTAACCATCTCTGCTATCTTAATTTTAGGTCTTTCTGCTTAAAGATGTATTGTAAACTATTATGGTTAGTGTATATGTCAACATGAACCCCATATAAATAATGGCGCCATATTTTTAGAGCAAACATAATACTAGCTCAAGATCATGCGTTAGATAATTTTTCTCATGTGGTCATAGCTGTGTAGATTTATAAGTAATTAGCCTACCATGTTGTGTCAGTACACACCCTAAGCCAACTCCTGAAACAGCATAATACACTGCATACCCCTCAATGCCTTCTGGAAGTACTAGCATAGGTGCAAAAGTTAGCTTATTTTTCAGCTCCTGGAAGCTCCCTTCGCATACATCATTCCATTGGAACTTGGTTTCCTTATGTGTCAACTTTGTTAGAGGTGCAAAAGTAAAAGAAAAACCATTAACAAACCTTCTATAATAACCTGCCAACCCTAGAAAGCTCCAGACATCCATAGGTGTTGTTGGTCTTGGCCAATCTTTTACAGCCTCTATTTGTGAATGAACCCTTATTCCCTCATCGGATATAATATGACCCAAAGTTTCCACTGATTTTAGTCAAAATTCACATTTAGAAACTTGGCATACAACTGTCGATCATGAAGAACTTGTAACACCTATCGTAAGTGATTTGCGTGGTCCTTTTCTAATATTGAATATACCAAAATGTCTATAAACACTATCACAAACACATCCAAGAATGGCTTGAATACCCTAGTCATCAGATCCATAAAAACTATTGGTGCATTCGTTAGCCGAAATAAAATAGCAAGAAATTCAAAGTGACCATAGTGTGTGCTAAAAGCAGTCTTAGGTATATCTTTCTCCTTCACCCTCACTTGGTGATAACTTGATTTCAAATCAATTTTTGAAAAGCATTTGGCACCCTGTAACTAATCAAATAAATCATCAATCCTGGGGAGGGGGTATTTATTCTTAATTGTCACCCTATTCAATTATCTATAGTTGATACACATTCTCAAGGTGCCATCCTTTTTGTGTACAAATAACACTGGTGCACCCCAAGGGGATGCACTAGGTCTTATAAAATCCTTCTCCAATAAGTCTTTTAATTGTTTTTTTAATTCATGCAATTCTACCCTAGCCATTCTATATGGAGGGATAAAAATAGGTTGAGTGCTTGGAAGTAAGACAATACCAAAATCTACCTCTCATTTTGGAGCTAATCATGGAAGTTCTTGAGGGGACACAACAATAAATTCATTCACTACTGGAACTAATTGAAGAGTTGGTGATTCTGCCTCCATATTCCTCACTCTAACTAAATGTCATATAAACACCTTAGATATCATCTTTTTTGCCTTAAAATAAGAGATAAATTTACTCTTTGGTGCCCAAATGTTGCCTTCCGATTTAAGAACTGCCTCATTTGAAAAGTGGAAGTACACTCTCTTAGTTTGGAAATCAACGGTGGCATAGCAAGAAGCTAACCAATCCATACCCATTATGAAATCAATTCTACCATTTCTAGTTCAATAAGGCCAGCCAATGTGTCATGGTCACAAAAAGTTACTAGACAATCATAATAAACCCTTCTAGCCATAGTAGATTCACAGGTTGATGTGGACACTTCAAATAGTTTGTTCAATAATTTTGGTGTTCTCTTAAGCTTCCCAGCAACTAGTGGGGTAATGTATGATACTGTAGAAATAGGGTCAATTAACGCATATACATTATGTGAAAAGAACGATAATATAGTTGTGACCACATTGGGTGAAGCTTCCAAATTTTACCGACTCCCTAGTGCATAAGTGCGATTTTGTACTCCGCTAAAGCTAGCTACCCCTTTTACACCTCTACCATGACCCATAGGTGCTTGTTAACCCCTACCTAATGGAGGGACTGATGATGATGATGCAACAACTGACCTAGTAGATTGTGCTATATCACCCATATGCCTCCTCAGGCAATCTCTTATCATATGTCCTGGCCCCCACACCAATAATAAGCGTTTGTCCTAACACGACATATACCTAAATGACTTCTTCAACACTATTTACAAGGTTACCTAGGAGTCATTTGTTGGCCTACCGAATATCCTATTGTCCGTGCAACTTGTATCTCACCTTGTTGACCAAACTGATTACTCCTAGACCCCTGAAGTTGTGGTGGAACATTCGTTGTAGGGTAGGAGTATGATGACCTAGGAATTCTACTAGGAAAGCGAGGCCTAAGCTCACCTTTGGGTGGTGTAAATTGCCCTATAGACCTGGCCATTTTGGACTGCTTCCTTTCTAACTCTTGTGTCCTTCTCCTTTGCTTCTGATCCTCCAATTTATGTGGAAACGCTTGCATTCTTGCTATATCCTTGTTTTTGTTCAAGAAAGCAATGGTACAATCACTGACAAGATACGTATCCAATCTATCCATATATAGATGAACTCTATCTTCTATAGTATCAACTATATTAGGAACATACCTAGCCAACGAATTAAATTGAAGTCTATACTGTGTCACACTCATATTCCCTTAGTAGAGGTTCCAGAACTGATCTGTACAGGCCTCTCGAATCTCTAATTGTAAGTTATGGTCAAGAAATGCCTCTTTGAACTCTTTCCAGGTAGTTGGAGGTGCATTTATACCCTTAGATTACCTCCAAACTTCATACCATAATATAGACACACCTTTCAACCTATACGTCACTAACTCGACAGCTTTTGTACCACTTATATTCCTAACCTCTAAAGTACGCTGAATCTGATCGATAAAGTCTTGGGGATCTTCATTAGGATCTGACCTAGTGAAAGATGGAGGGTCCAAATTAAGGAATTCATGCACCACCTACACCTATAACTGACGATCCTATTTTTAACCTTAGCCAGCAACTATACGAGTCGATAGTTGGACTGCATTTCTCAGATCCTGCACGATAGCAACAATAGGTGGTTCTGGGGAATTTCACTACTTTCGGGTTCATCAGGAGCTAGAGGAGTTGGAGATGTTTGTGATAGAGACTCACCTTGAGCCTTGTTTCGTTGTCTCATCTGACTGGGTATACCAACTACCACTTCTACTCCCTTCCCTTTACCTTTGTTTTTCCTGGTTTCTGGCATACTTGCTCGCTGTACAAAATAATTTAGAGGTTAGACACAATGCACCTATTACATTTGGCTCTATAGCACGATGTAAAGAATAAAAAGAAAGTAACAAATCCTAAATGTCACGTATCCTCCTACTTATAATGTGGTGCATAACACATCGATAAACAAGACTCTACATAGACATGGCTTTGTAGACTCCCTAGGATGACCTGCTTTGATACCACTTTTGTCACGCCCAAAGTGCCATTAAGTTGGACTGGCGCCTATTGCAAATAAGGCCTGGGAGAACCAACCTGTATTTATGCACTTTCTATGCATATTATAAGGAATTTTAACACTCAGCATGCCTTTAAGAAAGTAAACAATAATAACAAGCCAAAAGGAAATACATATGGCTAGGCAGTTGGGGCCATGGTGTCTAAGTTACTAGACATAGCTACATTTTAATTTACATAGTCTACAAAGCCTCTAGATAAGGAAAACTATCTAATAAGGGTCGAGACAGACCCACCTTGGCTAACTATATAATACAAAAATATAAGCTCTAGACACACAAAGGTCCAAAGCAACCTGGAGCTTGTTAACAACAGTTGGATATCCTATACTCCTACTAGGGAGATCTACTAGCACCTGCACCTGCAGCATGAAATGCATATCCCCCGTAAAGGATGTCAGTATGAGATAATGTACTAAATATGTAAGGCAGAAAATACTATATATGAAGTAACAACTCAAATGAAACTATGCACTGGTATAGGATAAGAGATCACCCTTAGTTATACTGTGGGATCATGTACTTTATGTTCTTTTTATTACTTTACCTTTACTGTATAATATATGCACATCAAGTAATACAAATGACTAGCTAATTAGTGGTAAATCTATATCGCGATCGACCCTGGCTAGGCTTTTCCTTTAACCCCTTGGACTTACCCCATGATAGGATCGACCCTAGACAGGTGATTCTTCCACCCCTCGGGTTACCACCCATCAATAAGCAATATACTTCACTCTATATTTCAATTATCTTTGAGATGATTCTTTTACTTTTTGTAATATTATAGTTGTAGGACTGTAGTTATAACATATGACACATAAATAATCACAAAAGACAACACCATAATGAAAGGAGTAAGTTACACAAATAATGAAATGCGTAGGAGGCAGAACAACATGTGAACTTTATTTAGTTGAACGAACTCGTGTATCATGGTATTGAAGTATGTATGCAGATTTGAAAGTGACTATGTATGGGAGCATATGAACATGTGAGAGAGTTGAGATACGGTTAATTGTTGTGTTGGAATTGGTAAGTGCCTTTCTGTGCCAGGGAGGGATCTATGTTTTATGCCAAATAATACGAAATCAAGTAGCCTTACATGCCTCATTGTATGACCTTGTTACTACCTTGAAGTGACCTTTTCTTATCCCAAATATTTATCTACAATATATTAGGCAATAACACTAGTATTAGAAGTAAATAAATACTTCTTGGAAGCCCAATATCATAAAAACTAATACCCGGGCAGTAAGCTTATAATTAGCGACCCAAAGGCATTCCTTTAACCTTTTCACTTATAATCGTACTTTCTAACAACCATTCTTATGTAGATGTCATATACATCTTGTTTTACACCCTTAATAGTCTTACAATATTTCATAGGGTATAAGACATAACAATCCTGCACAACACATAAATAGGCAGCATCACATTTGTATTTTCGCTACATTTCGACGTCAACAATCCCGAACCTATTTCAACTTTACCCAAACTATATCCAATATTTTTTACACATAAAACCAGTCCTACAATAGTCCAAAAATACCACCAAATTAGGTGAAGGTCATGAAACAATAATTTCCAATTATCGGCTCACAAGTTTCTTTTAAGAGTACAATTAATACATCCTACAATAAGTCATCTTTGCGGACTGTAGCAGTGGTAAAGAAGCCTGGTTACATTACTATAAAACCAAATTTTGTTAAATAAATAAGTCCTACTTCATAATATAGCCAACCAAGAAGAGAACAACCTATTAATTAACAAGAAAAGTGTACAACAATCCTTAGGATACGTGTTGTCCAAAATTTCTAGCACATGTATAATTAGCTTGTTTCTCTGGGTTTTATATACAAACCATACTAAGTACATAAGTAGATTTACTTACCTTTAAATTCAAGGTTTAGAGCTGCTTTAGGAATCCTTGTAAGGTTGTGAGGCCTGGTTTTCACACTTTGAAATAGGGCAAAGAATAATGAAGAAAATAGATTTTTTTTTGTCCAAGTAGAAATTACTTTAGGGGGTTTTCTTCATCCCCTTTTAAAAGACTTCATAGCCTAATTACTTTTGATTTGTTAGACTTAATATATTAAGTTGGTTATGCATCTTCTTGCTCCTTTCACTTGGGCCTTAATGGGCTCCAAATTGATGGGCCTTTGCTACCCATTTTTCCTCTTTGTCTTAGTTAGTTTTGACCCAATTCACCAAGTGAGCATTGTTGTACTTGGGTCCTATCTCTATTATTCTTTTTCTGAAAGTATAGCCCATTTATGATTCTAAAACATAGGCTAAAGTTAAACCCTTAACTTGGACTTTATTCATAATCGGACTTGGACAAATTCGACGTTGGGCCTCGTCTCTGTTTAGCTAGCAATTTTAAGTGAAGCAAGTAGATGAATCACCTGCTAGCTTCCTAAATCCTGCAAGCACCTCAATTCTCTCAATTTGTTTAGGGTTGTGATCTCCTCAATTTGACTTAAAACTTATTTACACTTGACCCTCTTAGGCAGTAAACATACATGTCGCCCTCTAATTTGAGATTCAAGCACTTTTAAAAATAGGCGCTAACTTAACCAAGACTTTTTATTCTTCACGTGCATAGGAATAGTTCATGTAATGTGTAGGGTGTTACAACACCAGATGCATAGGTATATTACTCTAGTCCGTGCTCGAAGCGCGTCGCCGCCAGGGCGTGAATAGCCACTGGAATTCAAAAATTAGTGAAAATTCTTTTTCGCTAAGGGTCTTCTTAAATCAAGGTTATACCCACTTCCCATTCAATTTTTCCTCTGATCAATAATATAAAGTTATATTTTTACAATTATGCACGGATTTTGAGATATATGGAATTTATGATTATGAGGCATTCCGAAGCACATGAGGAGTGTTTCAATGTCTCCCCCTTAGGAATATTCTCCCTGAATGTCAAAGAAATATGCACAATAGAAGTAATTATGAGGATTTTAGCCCAACATAAATGCAACAAATGCACTTAAATATCATTTTCAAATAGTCTCAACATGAATGTCAAAAATCACCATAAAGTTGTTACTATAAATTCTTATGCATGCAAAATTACATTAGGACTAAAACTTAAAACTTGAAATCATACATCGGACTTAAAAGGCATTACCTTTGGCTTGAGTAGAGTGGAAGAGATATGCGTATCACTTTTTCATGTCCACCTCGGCTTACCATATGGCACTTTCAACTTGTTGATTACTCCAAAGGACCTT
>JAOTQJ010078793.1:0-12702 GCA_025642045.1 Solanum sejunctum | reverse complement strand
CCTTTTACTTTACACCAAACTACTCAAATGAACTTCATTTAGTCCCTTCACCGTCAAAAGTAACAGAATCCATAATTGAATTATGCTCAAAACCCCTTCAAAATGCTCAGTAACCAATATAACTAATCATCTTATTTCTTGACTAATCCTAGATAGAATCAACTATCGCAAATATAACATACCTCGATAGAATCAACTATTGCAAATACAGCGTACCATGAAATCCTAGATCCTGATTCACACTATGCAATTGATTCTGTCTCAATCATGATTAATTCACATCATGAAGATCTTTAGGGATTGCATGCCCTACTCTTCAGCAATCGCTTTCTCATAGACCTTGTTGTATCCATTATTTGTAGCCCAAGTCGAACTAGTCACTGAATCAAACACCATAAAGAAACTCATTCTTAAACTCGAGCCAACCCCTGTAAACTTCTCTCCTATACTTTTCCCAATAATTTATTAACCCCACTAATGCTATCTTTTCATATGTCGAACAAGGTAACTAAAGTCATGCCACACAACATAACTGCACTTATGATTAATATGGTAGCCCAATCCCAAGTCATAATTTACTGACTCAATCAATCATCTACATACACTTTCTCACTACCATTTGCATTTACATTTATATAAGTGAACTTGTCGAAACCTTATTAGTCCATATACTTGTTAGCTTGATAATGATGGGCTCCTCTTGGCTCATGATGGAGCCACCAGTCCCCTATAGAGGTCTCTAGAATAAAATCCTCATTTACACATATTAATTCCCATTCTAAAATTCAGCATTATAACTTTTCTTATAACAGATTTCAAACCCAAGCATCTAGAGTAACAACTAATTGATTCCCCTTAATATGACGGTAATATCAAACTCCACTACCTGAGTAAGTGCAACAACTGATAACTCCTTAGTAATTAGTGTCCGCTCTCAATGATCAATGTGTTTATCCTTGTATAGTACTAGTACCACATTAGAAGTCCCACCAGATTCACCACTAGAATGCATCATATTCTCTAAGAAGTTCATGCTTGAATAGTAAACACTTTTGTCTCATTGAATAGCTATCACACATACTTTAATTAGTTTCATCTCTTACCAAAACAGTATACCTTCTTTTGCAGACAAGATGGGTGGTAGAAGTAGCATAGCCCATATCCCATAGCCAAATAGACATAGACACCCTCATAGCAGTTGTATTATATTTATTTGTCTTACATATCCACTCCAAGAAGACTGAGTAGAGATCCTGATTTCAATGAGCACAATGTCATCCTCTGTCCATACTAATTAACCCTCATTTTCAATGTGACAACTGGAAATCCATAATTATTACACTGATAGCATAGTCATTCCTTTAACGATGCTATACCACATTGGCCTTCCTCGAATGACATAACATAGTCACATCATAATCCTTTAGAAGCTCAATCCACCTCCTCCTCCTCAATTCAGGTCCTTCTTACTGAAGATGTATTGCAAACTACGATGATCGGTGAAGATGTCACAATATGCAGTATATAGGTAGTGCCTTTGTAGATTCAACACAAATACAATCTCTTCCAGCTCTGAGTAATGGATAGGATAGTTCTTCTCATGAACCTTCAATTGTTTAAGAGCATAAGCTTCCACTTTTCCCTTTTTGCACCAAAACTCCAACCAAACCAACTCCAAGTGCATCACATCAGACTTTGAAATCAATACCTTACTCTAGCGATGTTAAACTTGGATCTATAGATAATAAATATTTGAGATGTTGAAAGTTGTCCTCCCACTCCTTCGACCACAAGAACAAAGTATTCTTCCAAGTGAGCCTTATAAATGGGGTTGCTATAGAAGAGAAGAAGGAGTCACTTGTAATAACTAGCTAGGCCCACCAAATAACGAATACCATGCCACTAAACTCAGCCAAAACTGAAATAAAACTTGGCACATAACCTCTCCCCTCTAAGTAGTTGAAGAACAACCCTGAAGTGTCGTTTATGATACTCTTTGGCATTAGAGTGCTCCAATATATCATCAATGAAAACAACAACAAGGAACCCAAAGATAGTTTGAATACACTATTCATCAACTCCCTATATGCGACTAGGGCACTGGTTATCGCAAAGGACATCACAAATAACTCATAGTGCCCACACCTTGTCCGAACTATCTTAGGAATGTCAGAAGCTCAGATGTGTAGCTGATGATGTTCAGATCTCAAATCAATTTTGAAAAATATGGTTGCACCCTGAAGCTGGTCAAAGGTCATCCATTATAGGGAGAGGATACTTGTTCTTTACTGTTACTTTGTTCAACTATCTATAATCAATACACATTCTCATAGAACTATAATTTCCCTATCAAATAAAATAAAGCACCCCATGGAGATACACTCCGATGTATGATCCTCTAACTCAAGCGATCTTGAAGTTGCTCCCTAAGCTCCTTCAATTCAACTACGTCGTCTGAACCTTACCCTGGACATACCTCATTTAATTTCACCTATACCCAAGCCATTTCAAATTAAAATAAAATCTAATGCTGACCACACATCCATATCTTAAACTCATTACCTCTAACCTGGGTTGAATTTCAAACCATGCAATGTATGAAGACCCACAACAACTATGCACGATATGAATAGAAAGAACAAGAGGAAATTTCCTAACAATCTCTGTAGCCTCCCAAGGATAAGTAATAGACATCTCCACACTGATCCTTAAGACTCTACTCGATTGGGATTGTATACATATAAGACCTATGAACTTGGGGCTCTGATACTAAATTGTCACAATCCAAATTCAGGGATGATGGCACTCACCTAACCCACCAAGGTAATTTAGCCTAACACTTACTAATCCAAACATAACAATAATTGCAGAAGATGAATAGACTAATACAATAGTTAATCATATGATTACCAAACTACAACTATCCCAAGGACTAGTGTCATATGTACAAGCCTCTAAATATAGAATTCTTAAATAAAATACATGTCTCAAATGTCTAGTTCTCAATTAGAACATAACATAATAATGAATTCCTTGAAGGTCTGTTGAATACATAAGTAACTACCTTAAGAATAATCTAGAAGCTCGATTCTATAAAGAAAAGTCTAACCAGAGGGATCGGGCTCTCATCCTACAAAATGTAGCAAAGGATGAGCACCGAACATACGGTAGTCAGCAAGTGAACTACTAAATAGAAAATTAAGTAATATAGTATACAAGTACCCCCAACACTCCAACCAAACTCTCACAACTACAACTTGTATAAAATCATCCCAGCCTAATAGTTCACAATATACATAGCATATAACTTAATAACCACACCAACTATTATGTATCAATAACACCAGGGATCAATTGCTTCTATCATAAGTTTCACAAAAAGCACTTACATGTTTATAAATGATAATGAGGTGTAATGCAATGCAATGCAATATCAAATAAAATGATGCATGTTTGTCCGGTGATACACACTTGTTGTCTCATAGTCTGGGACCCATGGGGACTTCTAGTCCATGCATCTGTCGCAGTGTGCGACACAACCCTCAAATCATAGTATCCATCGCAATGTGCGATACATCCACTAAATCATTGTATCCATCGCAGTGTACGACACGACACTCGAATCAAAGTATTTATTGCAGCATGCGATACATCCCTCAAATGTGGTACATCCTCTTTAATTCTCATTCTTTTTCAGTTCACAGAATACTTGTCACAAAAGTCAATGCAAATAAACATGTTTACACAACAATGAGAAAATTCCTTAGTTTAATATAATGCATAGTTCATAACAACATAGTTCGGTACACCATCAACACTAAATCAATACCTCAAAATCATTCTCAACACCTCACACAAGAAGCACAAGATTTACATACTTAACAAAGGTTAAGAAATTCAGTTGCCTTATATAAAGTCTTGAATCACGTCAATTTCGAAGCTTTTCCCTTTCTATGACTCTTCAATTCACCAAAGACTATTCAAATCTAGCATCATAATTATATAATAAATCTAACGATACTAAAATCAATTAATTTGGGTGAAAAGGGTAAAATGGTCCAAAAAATTTATCACCAAAAAAATATCATCGAAATCTAAAAATTTATACATGAAAATGTTTTTCAATTGATAAGAAATTCAAAAGCGAAAATCAATTCAAAAACAGAGCTAATATGAGGAAGAAATCACATGTTAATTTTTTCAAAATATATTAAAAATGCAGTAGCCAAATCGCGAATTCTATCTTAAACGATGCACCCAAATCAATTTCTGAAACTCCCATGGTGTTTTCCTTGAAAAAATATATAATTTAGCCTTTTCAATTGCTTAAATCCAATCAAAATTGAGAGAGAAATCGTTGGTTGAAATTTGAGGAAAGTTTTGCAATGTCCTGCAAAATTCTGCAGCTTTAAGGGTTTGGAAACCAGGTTTTCCACGTGACAGGACCTTATTGGACCATGTCACCCTCCCACTTTAGCATTTTCAGCAATCTATGAAACTTAAATTCAATGTTCTGGCTTTATTTGGAGTTAGAAAAATACACTTCATATATGAAATCTGATTGAAAAGGACATTCCGGACTCATTAGTGTGGTCAAAATTCTCATGGGAAATCATTTTATTCCAATGTGGATCCCATTTCTCAATATCAAAAACTACTAAAGAGACCAAAACACCCCTAAAAAGCCTCAGGAACTGAGAGAAAGGTCCTTCTTTACCATACTAGATGTTCCGGATCCAATGGAAATATCAGAATTTGCAATTGAGGCTACCTTGACCCAAAACCTGAGAAAACTCATTTAAACTTGTTTCAAACTCAAAAGCTCAAACTATTCTCAAAAGATCTAAAAATTTTAGCGGAACTATTTCTAGCGTTAGTTCAACCATCTGGAACTATTGAAATTTTCAGAATTTCAATTTAAGCTTCCGAACCACTACTATTGACTGAAGTCAAACATTGGCTTCGATAACAACTAAAAATGTAATTTCTGACCTAAAATCTTCATTTTAATTCCTACTTAAGTTCTATAAGTTTTCTGAGACCAAATTTGACAATCCAGAGCTGATGGAATTGACAAAATCACGATCCAATAATTGAAACTCAAAATGGCTAGAAAACTTAAAATTTTCAACTTAAGCCTTTAAAAATTCTTTCATTTGCAAAACTCAAGCTTATCACCATATTTTCGAAATCTGACTTTTAGAATTAGCCAATAATGAGTCAAGGCAACTTTTAAGAAGAGCAAAAATAGTAATTTGGCTAAAAATATCAAAAATGACTTTCAAGGTCATTACAAAGTGCCTGAGTAAATTTTTACTATCTGATTGATATTCTCGAGGAAGCATTGATACCACTCTTTTTATAAAAAAATCTTTCTCTGATAAAATTATTATTCAAATATTTGTTGATGATATTATATTTGTTAGTACAAATCGTGAACTGTGCAAGGACTTTGTCAATCTTATGCAAAGCGAGTTTGAAATGAGCATAATGGGTGAGTTAACCTTCTTTCTTGGTATTCAAATCTATCAAATTGATCAAGATATTTCATCTATCAAAGTAAATATGCATTAGAATTAGTGAAAAAGTTTGGTATGGGAAATGTTGAAACTATCAGCACCCCCATGAGTCTCTCAAGCAATCTGGATCTTGATACTAATGAAAAAAGTGTTGATGAAACCAAGTATCGCGGTATGATTGGATCTTTACTTTATCTCATTACTAGTCATCCTGACATCGTATTTAGCGTATGTAAATGTGCTAGATTTCAATCTGTTCCTAAAAAATCTCATCTTACTTCTGTCAGAAAGATAATTCAATATCTAGTTGGAACTATCTCTTTTGGACTATGGTATGAAAAATCCTCTAAACTTAATCTTTGTGGATTCTCAGATGGAAATTATGCAGGTGATAAAGTGAATCGAAAAAGCACTAGTGTCTCTTGCCAATTCCTTCGACATTGCTTAGTCTCTTAGAATAGCAAGAAACAAAATTGTGTATCTATCTCAACTATAAAAGTTGAATATGTAGCCATTGGACAATGTTGTTCTCACCTTTTATGGATTAGTCATCAACTATCTGATTATTATATAACTGTTACACCTGCTCAATTACTATGTGATAACTCTAATGCTATTGGTTTGTCTAACAATCCTGTGTAGCATTCTAGGGCTAAGCATATGATATCAAGCATCATTTTATACGAGATCATGTTTTAAATGAAAATATTAAGACTATCTTTGTTAACACTAAAAATCAGTTGGCCGTCATTTTTACAAACCACTTCTTGAAGAAAGATTTTGCAATCTCAAAAAAATTTTAAATATTATTTCTAAACTGGTTTAATTTACTTTTGGTAAATGTTGCAATTATTATTTATCTATGTTATTATATTTTAACCTTTTTGGGTAATAATTAGACACATTTGTTGAGATATATTTGTCGAGAATCTGATTGGTTCCTTTTCTGCACTGGTACTTCATTTATTACTCTATATTTATTATTGATAGCTGGCATTTGAGTTTTTCCATTCTTGTTCCGTGTGTCAATCACCCTTCCTTTCATGTCCCGTCGATTAAAACTTCTTCCTCCATCTCTATCATCTCAACTCATTCACCATTGTCAATCATGCCTCCTCGTAAGAGTTTTAGGTTCAAAGAAAATGGCATTGCCTATTCCGCTGTTCCCATAGACTCTGAAAACTCCTCCACTCATTCATCTCCTCCATCTTCCACCTCTCCACCAGACTTTTATCTCAAATGACCTTCTCCTGTCCATCCCTCCAATGATAAGAAAAAGAAAGTCGCTTTGATTTTGAAAAATCTCTTAACATAAAGATGGATTTTTGGTACTCCTCAAATGAAACCCTCTTTTATTCTCTCAAAACCAAAATAGTTGTGCATGGTCATCTTGTTGATCTTTACCTTCTTCTGAACCTTCATTGTCCTACTAAGGAATTCTTAAAATATCAAGGTTAGGCAAATATTTTCTCCTCTATCCCCATAGTAATATATGAACCTTTGGTCAGGCTCTTCTATACTATCCTCCGATCCTTGAAACCTGGAGAAGTTGAAACCCTAGTTCTTGGTAAGGGAATTTTCTTAAACTACAACATTCTAGAAGAAATTCTTGAAATTTATTGCTCTGGGTTCTCTGGTACTATTAAAAATTCTTGGCTCTCTGATTTTGAAGTAACCTTTAAAGAAGCCAAGAAGACTCCCTTCTCTAATCCCTCAGGTCCATGTCCTTCCATTCTTGGCCCTAAAGATATGTTTTTTAAGCCCGTGCCAGTGCATACATAGCGGCAACCACTCTCCTTCCAAGAGCGGGTTCTTTCACCTTACTATCTGTGTGAGACACGTTTTGCACTTATTGCCTTCTCTCTAAGAAAAGATTCAAGGTTACCTCTTTCATTCTCAACTACATGATTGACTCTACTATTGATCCCTCTAGTCTCCCCTATAGAATGATCATATCTCACATCCTTAAAGCCAATTCTATCTATCTTGCAGACATTCCTTCTATTACTATAAAGCAATGCTACAATTCTAGGTCTTTTGGAAGTATGGGCTATGTACTCTCCAATGATTCTTGGGTTCTCAAAATGGGTGCTACTGCACTTATGTCTCCTCCTGAACCTTCTCCTCCTACCCATGCTACCTCCACTCCTCCTGACTCTAAGCTTCTTGAACATATTCTGTTTGAAATCACTGGAATGGACGAGAAATTTGAAGCCCTTCAAAACCTGCTTCTCTCTAGTCACTACAAATTTGACTTTGTTGCTGACTTTGTGGAAAAGATTCGAGCCTCCACCAAGGAAACAGGTACTGATATGGTAATTATTCTCCGCCAAGCTAGACTAGGTTATCAAGAAAGCTGCGTAGTTTGCTCAGAATGTTCAAACTAGTTCAGACGAACTTTCAACCTCCCTGACTACTATGATAGTCAACTTGAAAACATCTCCTGTGAACACAATGACGTACTTTCTTCGCCATTGTTGATAAATAGTTTGGGTTTATTTTTTTTGGACACTTGCTAAGGGCCTATATGCCCAAGAGTTTGAAATGCTATGTATGTTTTATTTTGCCTGTTCCTTTTAGCTGATGTCAAGAGGGGGAGAAATATTATGTAGTTGCATTATTACTATGTTGTTCTGGTTGTTCTCTGATGTTTCTTTTTGGTACTTTGCTAGCAAGTCAACTAGCAGGTATCAACTCAGGAGGAGCAATAAAAGGACCTAGTCTACCACCAGGCAACTATTCAAGGGAGCAACTAAAGCAGTCAACTATACACAAGAAAGTTGACTACTTAATCAAATTTTGTCATCATCAAAAAGGCGGAGATTGTTAGTGCTAATCTATTTTGAATGATGACTATTTTCAGGAAAACACATAAAAGGAAACAACCTTGATGAAAAGTAAAAATTAAAACTACAACCAGGAAATCTATCTTAAATCTGATGAAGACAATCAAGGAAATCTAGAAGAAGAAAAAGGAAAAGATGTCAAAATAGAATCAACCAATAATCTTTTTCCTATCAAGACCAACCTGACATTACTAATTAACAGGAAAAATATCAATCAACAAGGTTCTACACAATCAAGAGGAATCAGGAAGATTATATGAAATCTGAGACACCAATCTGTCGTTGCTAATTAATAGGAAGAATATCAATAAAAAAGGTTCTACACAATCAAGAGGAATCAGAAAAGATTAGATGCATGAAGATCGCAAAATCCTTTGCCTTACCCTTACTCTTAGAAAGAGG
This sequence comes from Solanum sejunctum, assembly GCA_025642045.1. Lineage (NCBI taxonomy): Eukaryota > Viridiplantae > Streptophyta > Magnoliopsida > Solanales > Solanaceae > Solanum > Solanum sejunctum. Next base: position 3,935 of record JAOTQJ010078793.1, on the reverse strand, counting down.
ACTCATCATTGCCTCAATCCAAGGATCAAATCTCTTGGGATGCCATCACTTCAATATAAATGAGGCATCTAGAGAACTCACAACTATACAAGCCTACTACTATTCAAGCCTTCTTCAATACTCTTCATCTTTAGAAACTTATTGTAATGTTTAGTTATTGTTACTGTGAAAGAAAAAAGAGAGAGAAAAGAAAAAAAATTAAAAAGAAAGGTTTGTATCAATAGAGAAAAAAATTTAAAAAAGAGAGAAAAAAATTCGATTGTTTATTTCTAATTCTTGTAACCATTTCTACACTAAAGGCTTGAAGAGATATCCCTTGCAACCCAAGAAGACTAGACCTAGGATTTACATTCAATTCGAACCAGTATAAACACATCTGGTGTTGAAATTTCTTTTTTCGTATTTTAATTTCTAGCTTATTTACTTATCTGCCTAGTAGAATATCTGAATCGTTAGTTGACTTTCCAAATATCAAACTTAAGCTAAAAGAAAAAGTGAAGAAATTTGAATTCCCCCCCCCCCCTCTTGCACTTTCACAATAGACATTTATGTGATCACATTTTTATTATAACCAATACCTTATCAAAATCATGTACATAAACATAATTGGGCTTAACCCACTTCATAATTTTCATAAAACTCAATACTTGTGAATGTGTATTCTATGAATGAGATGAGAATAGCTAGGTAATAGAGATTCAAACTTAAATCAATAATACATTCGGAAATTCAAGTAAAAACATAAGTAAGATTCACATTTAAATTATAATATAGGTTACCCATATACAAATCAAGCCTTAAAGGGGAGATGCACTTTCATAACATCATAATCTCAATGTAAACCATCATATGAGGGTTTAAATCAAGTTAAAATCATCAACAAAATATAGCCCACACTTCAATTAAATTTAATAAATCATAATATTGAAAACTAATATTTAAAGTAAGCTTAAATTCATAAAAATCACTTGAAAAGAGTTTGGGTCTTCTTGGTTGAAAGGGACCAAGAATCAAACCCACATACCTTGGAGAGAATTTTGAGAGTTTGATTCTAGAAACTAAGGGTTACTCTTGAATGAGAGGTTAGAATTAGTGTAGGAGAGGTTTGGGAATGTAAAAGGGGTTTAAAGGTCTTAAAAAGCCTTGGGGATAGGTCAAAATATCCAAAACACTTCACTAAAATGTTCCTTTAAATTTTATTCGAAATTTGACACAATTGGCTTCATGGGCTATGAAGCTCTTTACGGTCCGTGAAGGCATATTGTCCAGCCCCAACAAGTTCTATGAAAAAGGATATAACTTCTTACTTCGGACACAGAATGAGGTAAAACTAGATGCATTGGAAAGATAATTCAAAGGAATTCAATTTAATTGATTGTGGTTCACCTAGTTCATTTTGTGTTAAGAGATATAACAATTTAAAGTTGACCCTTCTATCGATTCTTGTAAAAAACTTAGCCAATAAAATTCCTTTGAACTCGGCTTGATGTGGGAGACCCATGATTGCCCTAACCCACTTAAATAAGCTTGAATTGAAGTCTTTGAAGTGAGGTTAGCTTGAGTTTGAAGATTTCATACTTAGAAAAATTTGCCGAAGGCATTCACACGACGACTTCACAGCTTGTACCACTCTATATGGACCGTATGGTCCTCCGAACCACTTCAGTTGGAAAATTCTTCACGACAAAGTTTTGAGATGGTGATACAATACTTAGAAAATATTTCACTCTGGTAGCCATACAGGTTGTGTCACTTCACCCGGGTCGTGTACTTAGCCATGGCACTACACTTGGTCCCAAAATTGTGAGATTTAAAGCTAAGGCTACCACACGGCCCATCACACGGTCCATGAAGTGTCACGCAGACTGTGAGGGGTCCAAGTGTAGTGTGCCTTAGTTTAAAACTCCACTCTTAAGGGCCAAACATCCTCCATTAGCCAAGGGCCACTCCAAGGAAGCTCTACACTATCTGTAGAAACCCACACAAACCATGTAGGCTACCATGGGGCGTCACCTCGGTCCAAAACTTTTAAAGACCAAATTTTGAAGATCCATTAATGTCGTACAAAGTTTGGGTCCTTACAGCCCATGACCTACTAACTAACTAATAGAAAATAATTAGGACTTTTAAAGCTAAAACATAAGAGACTCCAAAACTAACGATAAATTTTGAATCAGTCACCTAACATTATCAACACGATAAACTCTATAGTTATTCAATTCTGAATATCGCTCGTGTTATTGCACAATGGAATCATCTTACTCCAATTCCATGCTTTAGGCATCTTCAGCGTTTGGAAAATTACACTAAACAATTTAGTTATCCACAGAATACTTGCCCACCTGTGCTCTTTCAAAAATTTATAGAAACTAGCCCAATCGCTCTACCCCTATGCATCTTATGAATAACACTCTTAACCTCCTCAACCTTTATATGCCTACAATATCCTTTATTATGATGGGGTAGGGTGGAACAGGTAAATCTTGACCCAATAGAACTTTTATATTGTGATGGCTTGTTAGAAAGAAGTTAGATGTAGTAACTAGAAAGAAGTTTTACATGTTCTATACAGTTTGATTCGTAGATAGCAATAAAATAGTGAAGATTTACGAATTTTAACAACAATCTTTCTCACGAGTATTGTAAAAAATTAGTCCACATTTCTTGGTTCTCGATTCAAGTATATAATATTCTCCAATTTTTACTTCTTTTTTTTTGTTCTTTCAAAAGAGAAATCACTAATTGTAAGTGCTATTAGAACATCCCCTTCCAAAACAATTAAATGAAGAATCAAGGAGTTGTTTGGTCATGAAAATTATGGGTATTTTAGAAGAAAACAACAAAAATCCTTCGTTAGAGCAAGATTTCAATTCAACATCTTTTGGATAAGATTTTGAGAAGAGTTGCATAGCAGCCTATCTTGAACTCATAATAGTCTATGAATAAGCAATCGTCGATATTGTGTAAGCTATTTTTGCTTAGTAATGATTCAAATGGATCAATAAAAAAAATTATTCAAATAGGAATTTATAGTTGAAGTTCATTATTTTAGTTTTCCTATAGCATCATCACAACAGTAGAGTTTAACCACCAAATTTAGGATGACTTGGTGTGATTCTTCTACATCTAGGACACCAGATTATCGAAACAAGAACACAAAAGAGTATATATTCTATTTTAAAGCTATTTTGGCCGAACAATGGGCTTGGCCCCTGCACCTTTTCGAAGGAAAATTTCTACTCCAAAATTCCCATTAGTGTCACAACATAGCCAATAAAAGAAAAATATTCCTTCCAATACGAAACAACATACATGGTCCATGAAGCAGTAGGCAGAGTATTTATCGAACATTTGCTCCAATAATGGTATCTCTCCATACACCTCATTTGAAATATTGGATGAAATGATAGTAATAATATCCTAAAAATGCTCAATGTACAAATACCAAATAACCTGTACCACGTTTACTAAAACCTCTAAACACGTCAAAGTGAATAGAAGTGGCAGATCCAGAATTTTAACTTAGGGGGTTCAAAATATAATTCAACAATATACAAAGGAATAATTAACAAATGCTAAAAATATAATGTTGTTATAACGAAAAATGACTTTTTGAAAGGAAAATAATTCAAAAATCGAAAATCGATTTAAACTCAATTAATTTGAGAAAAACTAATTCTCAAAATTCGAGAGAAAAACAGAGTCGCCACCTAATTTTGCAGATAATTAGGAAACCAATAAATTTTTAAAAAGATCTAACAGAAAAAACCTTTTAAATCCAAAGAACGGGTTTGGGTTCACATTTCCACTTCGAGAAGGTTTTACGCACTCGAAATGGCCACTAAATGCGGTTATCCAGCGATTAAGTGTTGACTAACTTTTGACTTGAAAATGGTTGACTGATTTTGAATTTTTTGACTTGTTTTTGGAAAGAC
>JAOTQJ010078792.1:80842-96422 GCA_025642045.1 Solanum sejunctum | reverse complement strand
GGGTGTTCTTGCAAGCTCCAAACAATTCTAAGGAATTCTAGAGAATTCCAGGGCATTCTAGCTCATTCCGGACGGTTGAAAGATGCCCCTTAGAGTCGGTTATCCCTATTTTCTATTTCTTATTGTATTTTATTACTTTCGTGACCAAGAATATGTAATGATGTGCTAAGAGGATTGCTTGGGGTCCCTTTGGGTTCCCCTTACACCGTGTCACACCTAGGACCTAGGCTTAGGCTGTGATAAAGAGCTTGAAGAGTGGGAGGGGTTAGTTGCTCCTAGGGTGTACGGGCCCTCCTTAGTATTCCTCTTGGTAGCAGCATGATTTACAAGAGCATAGAGCATTTGTTAGGTGAATAAGACTTATCTTTACTTTTAAAGAACGATATAGATCATGAAGAAGCGAAACATTTCATAAAATGCCTCACAGCCTCTCATTTATAGTTGTATTACACTTCAAAACCATGAATAAGACTCTAATTAACTTGATGTATTGGATTTTCGAGGATTATTAACAACCTGGTGCTCTGATACCAAGCTTGTCATGGACCAAACCTAGATCCTAGATGAGATACAACAAATAGGAAGTCCGACGACAACCCAAACAAGCCTCTTAGCATATCTTGTACACATCCTTGGTTGCGAAAATGAAAATAAACTTCAACAAGAGTCAAGTATTAAAAGGGAAGTGGTACTAAGGGAAATCTTTCATAAACATATAAACGTAAGAATAGTCAAGATCAAACATATATACAAACTTAGTATTCAACTACACCTCTACTTTAGAATGGTGTAGGGGCCAAGACACTTCTTGCGCTCACCCTCATAATAACAAGTATCCAACATAAGGAACAAGTCGCAACATAGCATGAATAAAAGAAGATATTGTCCTTGGAGTTGAGGACTCACCAAAAGCTTTCGTGGAGAATCCGACTAGCCACGTAGAGGAGAATGACCAAAAGGAGCTCTGGTCCCTACATGGTGATATTATATAGGCATAGAGTATGCATTAGTACATTTGAATGTACTGCATACGCGATGAGCAATGCAAAAAAGACTTAACCCAATATATTCAAAATGAATAAGATATAGCTAATGGATACAATCTCTATATGCCATGTATGATAAATACTTGTAAAGACTGGCACATGATAATATACATATGTTAGAGGAGACCTTAACTGATATAGACCAAGCAGCTATAACTTAGAATTCAAGGCATATCACCCCCTCAGTATAGGTGACCAACCATGACATCCCCCGGCGAAGTGTGGTCTACTTGCCAACGCAAATCAAACATGATAACTGAACTACATGGATCCACTAGTATAGCAAGGATAAAATATACAATCCTATGGTGGCACATAGTTTAGAGGCTAAAGGCTTTATATATGGACCCCTTGAGTCGAGCCCCCATCTTAAGCCTCAATCGATGCTAAGTCGAATCCCACGAAATATTTGAAATAATCACACTTTAATCATAAAATGAATAACTTGTAACATACATGATAACATGACATGAGTAGCTCATTTACATGCTTGACCTCTACTAGTGAGCTTAACTTGAACATAAGAGTGAATAATAATCATACATGATCCCTTGCCTTGACATGAATGCCTCACAAGAGGTTAAAATCTTGAAATAGGATCAATTTGATAGTTGTAAAATCATGGATACTTTTCATGAATTCAAGAGATGCTTGAAAGCTCTTAATCATCATGTAGTCAATTGACTTGTAAATCATGTAACAGTTCATCAACAACTTGAGAAGTCTTGTCATGTAACTTCATCGAACATATCGTGGGTTCATGATACTTGATCAAAATCATGCAACTCAAGAGTAGAACAAAAAGGGTAAATCAATTCAAAATAAACCCACCAATCTTGTAATAAAACCCCTGATTTGGGTATAATGAAATCCATCTCAAATGTTTATCATAATTCATAGTTTTCATAGCTCAAATCATGCATGATCTCAATAGAAATAAATCAACTCATAGAATAAGCTTGAGATAGATATTCATGCATAATCAATCAATAAATGATAAAAATCCAACATAATTTAAGTTAATACTTTATAATAAAAGATACCCATAAGTAATACAACCTGAAATCATGTAATTTTCACGAAAATAGAAGGTTGGGCTCTATGGATGAAAGGACCCAAGGATGAAGGCCCACATACCTCAAACTTGGATTTTCTTGAAACTGAGTTGAGGAAAACTTAAATCTTAAGATGGGTTCTTCAGTTCCAAAATTGATCTTGAAATCCTTAAAATTGAATGAAAGATTTGATAAAGGCTTGGAGAGATTTTAGAGAGGGTTTTGTGAATTCTAGGTTGAAAATGGCTAAATATGGAAGATTTTACGTTTAATGGGGATGGAGTTATTACCCTAATGCCCTTGGATGAAATAAGAAAACTAGAAAAAATTTTACACTGGTCCAAAGAGCCTCAAAATGTGCTTCAAAATGCCTATAATCATTATTTTTATAGATCTCAAAATACGTGCGTGATATCAAAAATCTGACTTTGATTAGGAGAGAAATTGAGCAAGAAATATGTATAACTCAGATTTTAGAAGACCAGTAGAAAAAATTGATTTCGCAAAATTTTCAAAGACAGAAGTTATCCGCAAATGCTCCGTGATTCGGACCCATCGTGGAGTAGTGTTGTGACTTCCTTATTTTTTCTGTTTTAGCCTAAGGCATTTGGGTCTTGTCCCTATGCCCATTTATTCGTAAAGACCACCTATACCTAGCCATTATTCAACTCTATATCACTCAAAACACTCTCAGAACCCTCTCTAACACTCAACCAAATATTTCATCTAAATTCAAGTCTCTCAAGCATAATTCTGTATCCTCAAGAACTATATTCAATCTTCAATTATCCTTCAAGTCTATATTAATGAATTTCCAAATTTCTGTATGTGGGTTTCATCCATACGGTCCTTTCACTCATGGAGCCCAATCTCTATTTTTATGAAAATTGTATATTTTGAAGTTGTATTATGTATGGGTATCTTCTATGAGTATAAATTATGTTGGAGTTTTGTGAAATTTTTATTTATTATGCATGACTATATATTTCAAGCTTGTTATTATGAATGGATTTTGTTATTGAGACTATGCATTTTTTGAGTTATGAAACTATGATCTATTATGAGATTTGATGATGGATTTAAGGTATCCTACATGAGGATTTTACTATGTGTTGGTGGGTTGATATACATTAACTTTCCTCATATTATTTCACTCTTGAATTGCATGATTTTGAACTAGACTTATACACCCACCAAGTGTTTGATAAAATACCTTTTCAAGGATTCTTAAAGTTATTGATGATCAATTGCATGATTTATGTGTCAAGTGACTTTATGATAATTTTGGGCTTTCAAAATGTATTGATTCAGGAAAATTTCTATTGATTCAGGAAAATGTCTATGATGTTGTAAATGCCAGATTAAGCCCTTATTCAAAGATTTTGCCTCTTATGAGCCTTTAATGTTGATGCAAGGGTAATATTTTATGATGATTCATTCTTTTGTTTTAAAGTTAGGCTCACCATTAGAGGTTAAAGATGTTTCAGAGCTACTCATGTCATGTTTCTATGTTTCTTACAAATTTCTAATGTGTGATTACTTCAATTATTCCATGGGATTAGGCTTAGCACTGATGGATAGAAGGTTTGCTCTCTTTCCTCATACTATGTGCCAACATAGGAGCATACTTTCCCTTGTTTTACTAGTTGATCCATTTAGTGCACTTTCTCTCGAAGTTCTTCCCAAAATGGGATAGGCTCCCATAAGATAAAGTTTTTCATGAAATCCTTATTGAAATAGGAAGGTTCCCATAAGGGGGTTTACTTCTCTGAAATGGCATAGGCTCCTGGAAGGTGAAGTATGGTTTACCTTGGTAAGTAGACCATCTCTTTGACGATGAGATGTAATCATTGGGATTCTAAGTTGTAGCTCTCTTGGTCTTATTCTTTGCCGGTTGAGATCTCTTCCCATATATGTAATATGATTTATATTAATAAAATGATTTACGAGCAAATTTTACTTTAAGCATTAATCATGCATGCCATATTGAAATTATGCTATCTACTGACTATGATTATGCATTTTGACTATATTGGCTTATATCTTGTTGCAGTGCATCCTATATACTTAGTACATTCAAACATACTAATGCATACTTTAAGCCTACATGACATCACCATGTTAGGAATGATGTCCCTATTGATCATCCTCCATGCCGCTAGTAAGATTCTACAAAGTTAAGCTTTGGTGAGTCTTCATGTTCAAGGACACTATCTACTTTCTCATTCTATTTCTAAGACTTCTTGATGTTGAACATTTGACATTATGAGGGTAAGCCTGGAGAGTGTCTTGACCCTGCTCCATTCTATGTTTAGATGTGTTGCTGGAATATTATGATGTTATTATGCTATGAGCTTCACTATTATGCTTTGTTTATATCCTAGAATTCTGTTAATCTCTTTTTCCCTTTTTATTATCTCTTGTCGCTATTTACTTTGGTTCTGTGACCCAGGATATGTCATTAACAAGCTAAGAGGCTTGCTTGGGTCCCTTCAAGTTCCCATTTGTCGTATCACGTCTAGGCCCTAGGAGTGGGTGGTGATAGTTAGATCATGTAGGAAAAAAGTATGCATTAGTATTTCGAATGTACTAAGTATGTGGGGTGCAATGCAACAAGGAAACATAGTCCATAGTTAAAAGATATGTATAATCATAGTCAACATATATAAGCCTAATATGAAATGAATGATCAATGCCTTTGTCAAAATATGCATAGGTAGATAAATCAAAAAATATATTATTCATAGATGGGAAAGGACTATAACCAACAAAATATGACCAAGAGAGCTACTTCTTGGGATCCTGATATTTACTCCACACCAAAATAAAGGAGTGGTCTACTTTACCAACATAGACCATTTACCCACTTTACAATAGAACCTTTTTGAGGAGTATTACAAATATCCCTACCTTATGACATGGCTTTTTTGATAGGAGTTATGAATTATTCTACCTTACAGCATGACCATTTTGGTAGGTATCATAAGATATTCCTACATTACAGTAAAATCTTTTTTGTAGGAGTTAAGAGATGTCCTTACCTTACAATATAAATTTTTATGTAGGAATTAAGAGATGTCCTTACCTTATAATGTAATATTTTCAGTAGGATTTACAAAATGTGCTCTGTTGGCAGATAGTTAAGGGACAATAGCTACCAACCAAAGTCCTCTTAGTTCTAGGTCAGTAATCCCAAGGAATACTCAATTTATGTATAGAGCCATATTATACAAAGCTTGATAACTCATGGTAGTATTATAAGAATAGCTCATTAAACCAATTACATCATAATATCAGTGAGGGCTCCATATTATTTATAGCGTCCAAAACATTCTCATGATCTTGTAGCATACATAATCACCTTTCAACATTTACAATATTCATAATTCACATATCTTTCCCTATGACCCTTATCAATTTAAGAGACTTGTCACATAACTTTCATCTAATCATGGTGGGTATGTACGCATATGATTAAAATCCTGAAATTGAAAAGTATAAAGCATGAGAGAAATAAAATAAATTCATTTGAAAGTCATTGAAGTCAACCCACCAGCATTTGTAGTAAAAACCCTAATTTGCTAATCATAAAAATCTAACTAAAATTCATACGTTCTGAATAACTTTCATGGAATCATAAGGTGCATGGCTTTGGTATGATAAAATCCATCATAATATCAAACCACAATGGTATTCAAGCATAATGAAATCATTACTTGAAGAATTTAAACTTAAATCATGTATACAATGCATAGTAAGATTTACCCATAAAGTATTCAACCTTAAAATTCATGAAATTTGGTAAAGAAGAAGGATTCTCTTAATAGTGGAAGAAATCCCATAAATGAAGCTCACATACCTTAATCTTGGAGTTTTCTTGATAGAAAATGGAGGAAGACTTGGGGATTCACTTGAGTCCTTGAGATCCAAATTAAGTTCTTCAAAAGCTTCAGATTGAATGAAAGAGTTTTTGGAGGATTTTGGAGAGGATTAAGGCTAGAAATGTCTTACAAGAGTGTGTGTGAGTAATATGAGTTACAAACATATCTTGGAAAAGTATAAATATCATTTAAAGTTGAAATATTGATACTTTGTTACATCTCCTCGGTAAATTGGCGGTCCAAATGTCCCATCGCTGAACTATTTAGCGGTATACCAAATGGGACTATTAGATCACCCTTTTGATAGTTTTCAAAATTTCTGGATGGATTTAGTGTCTAATTGGGTGATGCACCAAATACATTAGGCAGTCAAATTGATCGTTGCCCTTTTTGACAGCCCAAACAAACTTTATGAAAACAATCATAATTTCTTACTCCGAACTCGTAATGATGTGAAATAAGATGCATTGGAAAGCTAACTCAAAGACATACAATTTGTTAGGAATTGGGTCACATAATTCATTACTTGATAAGTGATAGGCCCCTTGGAATTTGACTCTTATACTAATTGACATTGAAACTTAGCTGATTTGAATCCTTAGGTCTTGGCTTGATGTAAGAGATGCCTTATGATCCTAAACGACCTGTAATTAACTTTGAATACCTAGATATTTATCTCACCACATTATAGGTCATCAAGTTGAGCTTATATGTATATGAGAAATGACTTAGGTCATATCTCAATATCTATGTCGTTACATATACTATCCAATAACACCTCTAGCATGAGTGAAATGGGGGCCAAGACATCTCATGGGATCAACCTCAAAAGTAAATATTGAAAAACAGACAATTTTGAACATAGCATAAAATAAAGTGGTTATTGTACATGAAATAGAGGACTCAAAAATAGCAAACCTTCAATCCAACAAACTAGCCACGTAGACGTAGGTGAATAGGAGCCCTAGTCTCTACATGGTTAGATCGGTATAGGCAAAAGTATGTGCTAGTACTTGAAATGTAATAAATATGCAGGAAGAAATGCAATAAGGAAACATAATCCATAATTAGATTATATGCATAATCATATACAATGGATATATGCTCAATAGACATGAATGATCAATTCATAAGTCAAAACATACATGAAGACAATCAAGATGTCATAACATACCATAAATATGTGGGAGGAGACCTTAACCAACATATAAGACCATGCGAGCTACTACATGGAATCATAGCATTACATCTACACAGAAAAGTTGAGGTTCATTGGAAAGGTAAACCATAGCCCACCATGGTGGGTAACTTAACATAGTAGGATCCACTAGTTGAAGCATATTTAGGGAAATACCATAATCTTATAATGGCAGATAGTTATAAGGCTAAGACTTTATATAACGACCCCTTAGGTCGAGCCCCCACCTTAAGCCTCATTTGGTGCTTTGTCTAGTCCCACGGAATCCATAACATAATCTTAAGTGTAATCACAACATTAATAACTTATAAAAACATGTTAGCATTGTAAAAGTATCACATTCATATACTTAACCCCTTTAAGTGAGCATATACCTTGAACATGTGGGTAGGACATGGAATAAAGGGCTCAAAATCTTGGTTATGAATTATAGGAACTTTTCATGAGTTCAACATATACATAGGAGCCTATAATTTATCATAACATATTTGTCATAGATAAGTTTCCATAAAATATTTCATCAACAAATAAGACTTTATCATGTATACTTATGCAAACATGGTGGGTGTATGAAAGTGAACTTAAAACCATGAACTTCAAGAGTATAGGACATGAATAGAGTAAAACAAGATAACTTAAGAAGCATTGAAATCAACCCACCAGCATCATAGTAAAACTCCCAATTTGAGTATCATGGAATCTATCTAAGAATTCATAATTTTCATAACACCATATCAAACATATCTTTAATAATCAAAATAAACTCATAAGATAAACCCTTGATAGGTGTTCAAGCATAATCAACTCAACAATACTAAATCTCAACTTAAATCATGCTTATAATAAATAATAAAAAATACCCACAAAGTAATAGGCCTTTAAATCAAGAAATTACCATTAAAAAGAGAGTTGGGATCTATGAGTGAAAGAAGCCATGGATGAAAACTTGTATACCTTAAACCTTAGAATTTGATGAAAAAGACTTGAGGAGGCATGAAGGATTCACTTGAATTCTTGAACTCCAATGAAAGCTCTAGAGAATCTTAGAATTGGATAGGTGATTTTGAGAAGTACATGGGAGGATTTAGAGAGTATAAGAGAGTTAATTAGTGCTAAAATGGTTGAATGATTGAGTAATTCCATTTATAAGGGTATTGGGTTATGACTCAATTGCCTTCACTTGAAACAGAAAAACTTTAGAAGAAAATTGAACTGTAGGGGAAAATGTGGGTGAGGAATCTTGGTTCTCAAATAGTGTAACATTGCAGAAAGTTCAATATTCTCTTGTTTTTGCCTAAGAATGAGTTTAGGCCATTTGGTGTAACATCCCTTAGTGAATATCGAAAAGACCTTAAGATGTATCTTTTGAATATCTTAGAGACCATACATTATCTTACAAATCTTACTTTGTATTCTTTTCTAGGAGGTAGATTTGTATAAGAAGAGGGTAACATTTGAGTTTTAGTTTGTCTATATCAGAAAATAATTGTTGATGATACTACACGAACGAATAAGGTCTGCAATAGGAGCACGTCGAGCCCCTGATCTCCCACAGTTTAAAAATTTTTTAATTTTGTGTCTTGCCTGGAAAGTTAGTTAGGACCTGTACCAACACCTTTATGCACTTAAATGGACAAAAAAGATTTTTATTTTTAGACTTAATTCTCTCTCTAGCCAACACCAAATCCTCTCAAACTTCTCTCCAGAAATCCTCCATTAAAATCTCTCAATTTTTTTCAAGTTCAAATCATCTTCATTAGAGACAAAGCTTCAAAAAGGATTCTTAAACCTCTTCATGCCTTCTTCTTCAAGTTTCAAGGTATAAAAGGTTTGTCGTTTTTTTTGTTCATGGGCTCTTTCACCCATGAAGTACCAAATCCAAAGTTAATAAATCCTTCAATATTTAATGGTGATTTCTTATGGGATCTTCCTAATTCTTCTATTAATCATGGATTATGGCCAAATTCTTCAATTATTACATGAAATTGCATAAGTGTGATAAGCTTGGTATAAGAGTAGTAAATTTATAAATGATACTTAGAAATCCGACACACTACGTCTAGTCTTATTCATAGGTGTGAAGTGCACCACATCTATGAGTACGAGGTTATTAGGCATTTTACAAAATATTTCACTTCATTATGATTCATATCGTGCCATCAGATATAGCTAAGGTTATTTCTCTCACTAACGACACCCTCTTTGCCATTCCTAGAAAATGTCATCAAGAAAATCTTCTTTGGCAAGGAGTGATACCGAAGATCAAGCCCCTCCCATGCAACAAGAGGAGAAAATTTCTAATGTGAAGTTTAGGGATGGTTTCACCATAACAGCACAAGTATTAGCCAATCAAGTCAACCAAAGTGCTAATGTTCCAAATGCTTCCACCCCGGCTTCGAGGGTAAAGGATTTTTTTAGGATGAACCCTCCCAATCAAAGGTGGAGGAGGATGCTTAAGAGATTACGGACAAGGTTCATAAGATGTTGGACATTATGGGTGTAACTTCGGAGGAAAGGTAGAGCTGGCGAACATGCAATTAAAAGGGGATTGTCAAATATGGCATACTCAATAGAGTGACAAGAGTGAAGATTTAGGTCCCATTTCTTGGGGAGAGTTCAAGGAATCATTTCTTTCTCTTAGAGTTGATGGAAGATAAGATGCAAGAATTTATCAACCTTAAGCAAGGGAACATGAGTGTGAGGAAGTATGCCCTCATGTTCATTCAACTCTCTCAGTATGCCCTGTCATTGGTTGACGACCCCCAAGCAAGAATGAGAAAATTCATGTCAGAAATATATGACTTGCTTGTCCAAGTGTGCCAGACTACTATGCTAGTAAAGGAAATAGATATTTATAATCTAATGACTTATGTAGAAAAATCAAAGATGAGAAGAAAAGGAAGAAAGCAAGAGAGTCTGAGAGAGCTCGTCTTGGTTCTTGTTTATACTGTGCAACCAAGGATGTGCAAATAATATGCTAAGAGGCTTGCTTGGGATGCCCTGGGTTTTTCATTCGTTGTATCATATCTAGGTCTTTGGCTTGAGCTATGATAATTGGGGAACAAGTCTGCGATACAGATTGGTCACACACCGCTCTAGTTATGGTCAAACTAAACTAAGAATTTTTATATATAGGTGACCTAAGAATTGTAGGCGACCATTTTACTAAACAATTTTGCCATCTAAAAAAGAATACGAAGTTGAATTTGCTAAATAATGAAAAATATTTATAATATAAAGGAAATATACCATAAGGACATTTACAAGTCGCATGGGAGTTGTTACATACACAAACTATTGTTCAAGCTATTTAACCTCAAACTGACCAAAACGGTGTACTTCTTTGACTTGCTCTTTCTTCTCATCCTCAACATGCGCAAGTCTACCTATAGACACTCTACTAAGTACATCAGCCATAATATTAGCCTTGCCAGGGTGATACATCATACTCAACTCATGTCATAGTTTTTTAAAAGTTAGAACCACCCTTTTTGCATTAGATTCAAATCCTTTTGATTAAACACATATTGCAAAGTCTTGTGGTTAGTGCATATGTCAACAGGTACCCATAGAGATCATGTCACTATATCTTCAATTCAAATACAATCGCCAATTATTCAATATCATGGGTCGGGTAGTTCCTTTCATATACCTTCAATTCCCTTGAGGCATAGGAAATAAAATTTTGAAGTTACATCAACACACAACCCAAGCTTATATGTGACGCATTATAATTAGCAACAAACCATTCTGACATTCAAATAATTTCAAAATATGGGTATAAGTAAGATGATCTTCCAACATTTCAAAACTTTTTCACATTTGGTGGAATATTGAAATTTCACCTTCTTTTGGGTCAGCTTTGTCAATGGAGAGGAAATGGATGAAAACCCTTCTAAAAATTTTCTATAATATCCGGCCAAACCCCAAAAGCTCCTAATGTCGAAGAGAGACAATTGTCTAGGCTAATTCTTCACTACTCCATTTTCTTTTGATCAACTAGAAGACCACCACCCACAATAATATGGCAACAAAAAGCCATCTCCCTTTGCCAAAACTCATATTTTCTAAACTTGAGCAAAAGTAGACTATTTCTCAATGTTTGCAATACAATAAACAAATAGTCCCCATGGTTCTTTGCATCTTATAAATAGGAAAATATATCATCTATGGCCACAATCACACACATATCCAAATATTATTTGCAAAATCTATTCATCATGTCCATGAATGTCGCGGGAGCATTTGTTAGTCCAAATAACATAACTAAGATTTAAAAATGACCATACCAAGTTCTCAATGTTGTCTTTTGAATACCATTCTCCTTCACATTGTATTGGTGATGCCCGAACCAATGATCAATCTTAGATAAATTGCTTGCACGTTGTAGTTGATCAAATATGTCATCAGTCCCTGGAAATGGATACCGATTTTTGACAGTCACCTTGTTAAATTGGTGAGAATCCACACACATCCTTGGTGAACCATTATTCTTACTTACAAATAATATGGGAGCACCCCATGGAGACATACTAGATCTTATGAAACCTTTATCAAGCAAGTCTCTTATTTGTTCCTTCAATTCTTTCAACTTTGTTGGGGTTATTTGATTAGGAGTAACAAATATAGGTTGAGTGTAGGGTAAAATATCATTTCCAAAGTAAATTCCCATCCGAGAGGAATACCAAGAAAGTCATTGGGAAAGAACTTGGGAAATTCATTAACTGTTGGAACTGAATTAAGAGTAGGAATATCACATCTGAACATCCACAACTCGGACAACATGATATATATACCCCTGGTAATTATTTTCATATACTTTACATAAAGACAAACTTATCCTTCAGCACAAAATTTGTCCTCTTTCACTCAATAATGGACTCATTAGGAACTTGGAATGTGACCCTACGGGTTCTACAATCAATAGAAGCACTAGATGAATGCAACAAATCCATACAAAGAATTAGATCAATGTTGGTCATGTCATGTTCAATAAGATCACGTGGAAAGACTTTATGATATGACTACTTTAATAGACTTTCTTGGCTAAGATTGACTCACCAATTAGAGTATAGGTCGAATAAGTTTCTAAGAAGACTCTAGGAGAAACATCAAATTTTATGTTAAGGTAAGGAGTGACAAAAGACATATTATCCCTATGGCAAGCAAAGCATACACATCATTATTAGTGACACTAATAAAACTCATAACCATACCAGGAGACTCCTCAACCTCTTGCCTAGCATGTAGAGCATAAAATCAGTTACCATAGGGACCACCTCCTTCAACAAGGATCCTTGTTGCACTTCCCCTCTTTGAGGCACTTGGCCTTGAGGACGACCTTCTTTACCTTTGTTAGTAACATTAGAACACTCGAAGATCTTGTTACCCATCTTTCTATGAACAATGCAAGAACTGGAACCTCTCAAACATTTACCAACATGGTTCCTCCCATAATTGGGACACCTAGGAGGAATAGCACTACCACTTATAGGACCATCAACTAGATCCATAGGGTTAGGCATCCTATCCTTATCAAATATTTGAGGAGCACCCTTGGATGACCCTTTCCTTGTTGGAAACAATCACCACTAGACTAAGCATGTCAAAATCTACCATCCAAATGAGCCCTTTTAGACACTCTTATTCTCATCTTATTAATATGTTCACTCTCAACTTTCTTCGCATAAGTCATGAGCTTAGAAATATCCATCTCCCTGACGAGCATTGTAGCTTTACAATCAACCTGAACCAAATAGGACACACCTAAGGTGAACCTATGCATATGAACCCTATAGTCCAAAATAAAGGATGCTACATACTTGTCATGACCCAAAATGGATCACACCAAAAAGAAGATGAAATAAAATGAAAATCATCTCACCATATCATATCAACCCCAAAATCTGGAGTCATGAGTATAAGACAATCTAAATACTGCAAAAAGATATATACAGTTGCCTCAATGTAAGATACAAGGTTGTCCATCATATCTTATACAAATTTGTGATAGAAAGCAAATAATAGGAATGCTCGAAGATTCATGATGACTCGAACTCTGAACCTCACCACTGTGATCTGGATGGCTGAGTGGTAACTTAGCTAGATTGATAAACTACCTTGTGCGAGTCCTTACGCTCAATCTGCAGTGAGGAAACAAAGTAGGAGTAAGTATATCGAAATGTACCAAGTAGCTTCAGCCGATTGGATAAGAAAAATTAGAACAAACATGTAATAACGAAGAACCCTATGCTTGCATCCAAAAAGGTTAGTACACAATAAAATATACAAAATAATAATGAGCTAAGATATTCTTAAGAACTAATAATTCCATATAACGATAGATATCAATATGATGCATAACTCATTAGCCCAAATACCAAGTGTACCACAGTATTGCCACCTTCTCATGATCAAGGTAATATCAGAATACAACAACATTGCCACCTACATGTGGTCAAGGGATATCATCATGCCAAATCCTTGTCACCTACCTGTGGTCAAGGTATATCAAGTATGAGTCTCACTCTTATCTCTTTCCCAAGTAAAAATGTGTGAAACATAATGCCCTTGCCTCCTACCTGGTTTAAGGGATGACCCAAGTGACAAAATAGTAAACGTAAATTAATGGTGCAAACCACATATGCATGTATATATGTAGAATAACATTAACATAGGAATACCAATGCATGAAACTTATACTAATCATATGCACTCAAGGAATAATATAGAGTGTCACGGTGAATACCCAAACCATCATCATGTGTTAGAGCATCATAATTATATCAATAGTCAAGAGTAACAAGAATATTAGACCTTACTCGTCCCAAATATATGAGAATATTAATAATACCGAACCTTACTCATCCCAATAATATAAGAATATCAATGATATCGGACCTAACTCATCCAAAAAATACAAGTATATCAATAATACCAGACCTTACTCATCCAAATTATGCAAACATATCAATGATTCCGGACCTAACTTGTCCCAATTATGCATATACACCTCAAAGGTATCTCAATGATTACAATTACCTAGTAATGACCTAATTAGCCTCACAAGTATCATTTAGTCACATTTTATCTCAGGACATCATTATTCAATCATATATCATCTCACTTCATCTATATGATAAAAAAAGTATATCAAAATTCAGCTCAACCGAAATCACTTTTATATCATTATCCCAACACATCAACTCAATTACACAATTAACTATCTAAATCCTACAGTTATCACATGAATATGACCAAAAATTCAAATATAGTCCAAAAAGGTTAGTCGCACCTACCTCAATGACAAAATCGCACTCAGACAAGCTTTCGATCAACTCAGTCAACAAACTGAGCCTCAATTTATCAACAATAGATACTACTCATCAAAAGAAGCATTTTGATACCCATATTGGCATAAATTAGGATTAGGGCAAAAATAGTCAAATTTAGGGCTAAAATCCAAAGTTCCAGAATCTGAAAAAATAACTTTAAAATCAAGTTC
The DNA here is from genome assembly GCA_025642045.1 of Solanum sejunctum. NCBI lineage: Eukaryota > Viridiplantae > Streptophyta > Magnoliopsida > Solanales > Solanaceae > Solanum > Solanum sejunctum. The sequence goes on along the minus strand of JAOTQJ010078792.1, from coordinate 81,738 downwards.
TACATGAAAAATGGAGTTCATATGTGAAAATTCCATTAAAATCAATCTTATATTGAATAAGAAATAAGCATTTAAGGTTTGAAAATCATGGTCTAAAAATTCCTAATGTTGGACATCAAAAATCATGAAATTAAATACAAAGTCAAGATAAAACTTATGAAAAATACATAGAATAGTGTTAGAAATACTTACCCAACAAAAATCATTGAAAACCTTCTTCAAAATCGCCTAAAGAATCTTGAAAGTTTAAAAATGGATTAAAAAATAGTGTCTTTCAAGCTTAAAACTGCCCAGTTTATATATACTCTCCACACTCGAGCAGCCCATCCCACAAATGTAGAGCATAAAAAGGCATCTACTCTGTGAACTTGGGACACTATTTGCAAACGTGGAACATAACTACATCAACACATCTGCGAATACGGAGAAGGAATACATCTCGATAAAACTAGTTTAAAACATAAAATACCAAAACTTTCCTTGAAAACTCCAAAAAATATTACGAGACCATTTTTAGCATTAGTTTGACCATCCAAAACAAATAAAATGTTCAGAATTCCAGTCCATGCTTCCAAACTGAAAATGTTGACTAAACTCAAACTTTGATTTTGAAAACAACTAAAATCACAACTTTGTGCCTAAAACCTTTTTTTAACTCCAAATTAAGTTCGATAACTTCTCATAATTCAGTTTTGACATTTTTGAGCTACTAGAGTCGATGAATCCCCAATCAGACACCTGAAACTCAAATTTGGTATAAAAATGCCAAAACTCATACTTTTAACTTTTAAAACTTAGGATTTCAGTTTCAACCATTCGAATAGTTCTAAATAGGCCCAAAGCAACTTACGAAAGGGTAAAATATTAATTTTCACAGATAAGGCAAAAAATGACTA
>JAOTQJ010078792.1:32382-46179 GCA_025642045.1 Solanum sejunctum | reverse complement strand
ACAAGGCGAATAGGATCCCAAAGGGACCCCATACAAACCTCTTAACAAATCATCATCAAATCCTTGGTCGCGGAAGCAAAATAAACAACAACAAGATATATAAATGAGGGAAGTGGGACTAAGGAAAGCCTTGATAGTTATAAAACATAAAAGAGTCAAAGATCAAAGCAAACATATATCAATTGTTCCAATAACACCTCTATCATAGATTGGAGCAGGGGCCATGCCACATTCCACGCTCACCTTTATAGTACCAAGTATTCAATATAAAGAGATATCAAAAGTAGAGTAGCATAGTTAGTATCCTCGGACTTGAGGACTCACCAATGCGTATCTTCCAGAATGCCAAAACTAGCCATGTGGAAGATGATTGAGAGGTGCTCTGGTTTCTACATAGTAACATTATATAGGCGTAGAGTATGTGTTAGTATGCTTGAATCTACTAAGTATTTAGGATGCAATGCACCAAAATATAAGATAACATAATCAAAATGCATAGTCATAAACAATAGTCAATTACAATATCAATATTGGCAAGCATAATCACTGCTTGTGGTAAAACATGCTTGTAAATAATATAACTTGCAAGTATAGATTATGTGTGTGGGAAGAGAGCATAATCATCATAGCCCAAGAAAACTTTCACTTGAACTCCAAGGCATGCCAAACACTTGGAAGGTGATTAAGGTACCTACCCCTTAACATGAATGTATGGGCATGCCACCCCCCAACAAGGTGATTGAGGTACATATGCCTCAACAAGGTAGTATGGGAATTCCACCCCTTGACAAGGTAATTGAGGTACATAATGATCAAGAAGGTAGTATGGGCATGTCATCCCCCAATAAGGTGATTGAGGCTTGTCACCCCCATAAAAAGTTTTGGCAATATGCAAAAACATAGATACTTTGTATAAATTCAATGCATACACACAATCTCTTAATCATTATAACGTCACTTGACTTGTAAACCATGCAATAGATCAACAATAAATCAAGATTCCTTGTCAATACATTTTATGAAACACTTGGTGGCTGTGCAATGCTAGTTCAAAATTATGTAATTCAAGAGTGAGAAAATATGAGAAAACTTATTGTAAATCAACCCACCAACATATAGTAAAATCATCATGTAAGATACCTTGAAATCCATCAACAAATCTCATAATAGATCATAGTTTCGTATCCCCAAAACATGCATAGTCATACAAGAAAAACCATCTCATAGTATATGATTGAAATAGATAGACATGTGTTTTCGATCAACATTTTGTAGCAACTCAATGTAATTTATAATCATTATCCATAATAAGTAATTCCCATAAGTGATACAACTTGAAAACATATAATCTTTCATAAAAAGGAAGGTTGGGCATGATGGGAGAAATTACTAATGGTTGAAACCCCAATACCTTAAACATGGGTTTTCTTAATGTAGACTTGAAGGAGACTTGAAGCTAATATAAAGTTCTTGAGATCCGAAATTAAGCTTGAGACATTTGAATTAGGATGAACTAATTGGTTAAGTGTTAGAGAAGATTTTTAGAGGGTCTTGACTGATATAGAGTAGAAAAATGGCTAAGTATAGGTGTTATTATGCATATGTGGGCATGACGCTAAGACCCCAATATCTTAGGCCGAAACCGGAAAATTAAGGAAGTGATAACACTGCTCCACGACAGGTCCCCGTCGCGGAGCCAATGCGGATGCCCACTATTTTGTAAGAAGTTGGCAAAAAACATTTTTTGCTATGGATCTTCTAAAATTGGGGTTACACGTATTTCGTAAGCAATTTTTCTCCCTTATCAAGAATATGAAGTTAGATTTTTGATATCACATATGAATTTTGAGATATATGGAAATTATGATTATGGGCATTTTTGAAGCATATTTTTGTGGCATTTTTAGGGCATTTCACCCTACACGATTGGTGTGGAACTTCCATAGATATGTGGTTGCTTTTATGAGTATCCTTGGCCTTAAAACCCATCTTTTGGCTAAGGCACTTCACACATGACCCTCAAACAACCCTTGTGACCATTCACGGGTACTATGTCCCTCCGTATGGGTGTTAGTCTGAAAATTGTTTACGTATGGAATCACCATCTCAGTATTTCTTCAATGGAAAGTTTGTATGACCTCTATGTGTGACCCTTGGTAACATTTTGTAATCCGTATCATGGATGACGTTCTTGTAATTTTGGCTATCCCTAAGGGTCTTTTGTGACTTTCTAACCTATCCTAAACCTCTCAAAAGATCTAGACTCCTCTATCTCATTGAAATTAAATTCATCACTTACAATTATTCAAACTCTCTCATAAGAACGCCTCTCAAGTGAACTAGTGAATGCCTATATTGGATCTTAATGAAAAGGTCTCTTCTTCATCAAATTCTTCATGTTTCTTATTGGTTAGCTAAGGTATTGGGATTTCATGGTCCCTTTCAACCATAAAGACCCCAAACTCTTTTATACTTGATTTTATGAAATTGAGCTTACTTTAAAAATGGGTATTTTAGATTATTTTTTATTTGATTCAATTGAGATAACGGCTATATTTTAATGTTGATTTTAAAGTGAATTAAGCCCTAATATGTTGAATTGCATGAATATTATGAAAAATTCAATATGCATTGTTCCTTTTAAGATGATTTAAGTATGAGTAACTAAAATTGTTATTTAAATATGAATTTACTTATTGATTCACTTGAATATCATATTATATTGTTTATTAAGGTTTTAATCTCTACTGCACATGCTATACTCATATCATTCGTGGCGTATATATATATATGAGTATTGGTTTTTTATGAAAATTATTCGGTGGGTTAAGCACACAAATGTTTATAAAAATTATTCGTTAAGTTAAGCTCACATATGTTTATGAAAATTGTTTGGTGAGTTGAATCCACATATGGTTATGACAAGAACGTGATCACACATATGTTTATGATTTTTGGGTTTTTACACCATATTGTATATATGTTAATGAGCTATTTCTATACAAGAAAGTATGGATTAAATTATGATTGGGCTTTTGAGCCCAAGTGTGCATGATTATGAAGAATGTTTGGCTTTTAAGCCTAAGAATGAATTGAATGATTAGAAATGACAGGAGCCACTTTTAAAAGCATGTATGTGTGTATGTATACGAGTTGGATTATGTCCTAGTACCAAATGGGATGGGAGGCATCAAGGCTATCACCAAGGGTACTCTTCCTTTCACTTGAGTTATGTGTCCGCATAGGTATATGGTAATCATTTCTAAATGACCAGGTCGTAAGGTATGGTTGCAAATGTTGATATGATATCATATGAAAATCCTTCCAAAATGATGGGGTCGTAAGGAAGGTGGTTATTACACTTAAATCACTGGTTCACAAGGGGTGGTGTAGATTACCTTTGGCAAGTAATCTTCTCTCACCCGATGGGAGGCTGTCATCAAGAAAATTCATTTAATAGCTTGCATGGGTTTAAGATGTCAATTCTTGTCACATCCTCTCATTATGTATTTACTATTGCACTCATGCATCATCGATTTCATGGCATTTTGTTATATTCCTCTTCTAGTATATATATTTCTTTCTATATATGTGCCCTTGTCATCGAACATTGAATGCAGGTTTAATAGTATTATGACCCAAGCCTAGATCCTAGACATGACATGGCGAATGGGGAACCTGAAGGGACCCCAATCAAGCCTCTTAATGTATTATTACATATCCTTAGTCGCAGAAGCAATAAAACAACAACAAGAGTATAAAGCAAGGATAAGGGACTAAGAGAACTCTTCCATATCATAAACATGAGAGAGTCAAGAGAGAGTCAATTTCACAGCATCATTACATAACATGTCCAACAACACCTCTAAATGTAGAACTTAGTGTAGGCTAAGGCAAGCAACTGGGTTCACCCTCATAGACAAAGCATAGATAAAAAGGAAAAACAGTCTTAGCATAACATAAGAGTAAACAACATCATCTTTGGAGTTAACGACTCACCAATTAGCTTGAGAGAGATCATAGCTAGGTGGAAGAGAAAGGTGATCAAGCGGGGCTCCAATTCCTATATTGTAACATCATGTAGGCATAGAGTGTGTGTTAGTACATTTGGATGTACTGTGTATGTAGGATACAATGCAACAAGAGATAAAAAGTATAATAAAAATACATAAACATAGGCAATAAATAAGCATATAGCGATATGGCATGCATGGATGATGCTTAGATTAAATCATTCCTTCATAGAACATAATACATGAAACGATCTCAAAAAGTGCTTGAAAATACCCTAGATTCTAATTTTCATATATCTCACAATGCGTACGTTATTTCAAAATTTTGACTTTATATTCTTGGTTAGGGAGTCAAATTGAGTGGGAAATGGGTTTAACCCCGATTTTGGACTGAATTTACAATTTTTATTTTCCAAGTTTTTGAAAAATAGTGGGCATTCGTACCCCTGTGTTAATTTTGCTCAAAATTTTGTGTTCCAATCAAGGCTTTTGTGTCTTGGACCTAAGCCTTCCAATGCATGAAAGTACCTGTACATAGCCTTATTTCACCCTCATATCATTCAAGACATTCCAAAGTACTCACTCAAGCACTTACCCAACATTTCATCTCCTAAATTCACGTCTCAAAATTGAATCGGATTTTGAGGTTCTCATTCAAGCTTCAAGTCTCCATCTCTAATCTTCTTCAAGGTTTCTCCATAGTCAAGGTATGTTAGTTTCTTTCATGGGTTCCTTTTACTTATGATACCCAAGATTCCTTTTACCTAAAATTGCATGATTTAAAGTTGATATATTTGTGGGTTTTATCTATTATAAAATTCACCTCACGCTATGTTGGGGTTCATGAAATTGTTATTGTTTTATCATGTTTTGAGCTATGAATCTAAGATCTATTATAGGATTTGATGAATGGTTTTGATGCACATTGCTTGAGGGTGTTAGCAAGTATCTATTAGGGGTTTTATATTGAATTCTCTAGTATGATAATACTCTTCAATTGAATGGTTTTACACTAGCATTACATACCCACCAATTGTTTCTTGAGAAATTTAAGGTCCAATGCATATCTTATGAGTTGAATGACTATATAATGATGAAAGAAATATATAAATATGTGATTAAATAATGTAAAGAACCTATGGTATTGTAAGTGAATTATTGGGCACTCATGTTGTTATGTTCATGGGAATCGTTGATGAGTTATTGAGTCCATATGCTAAGGTTTGTGCTCTTGTGAATTGTGAAGCTTACAAAAAGGGGTTATAATGTATGTTATTAAAACATACCTAACTTGCCTAGGAATAGTCTCATAATCATAATTCCCTTATATCAGAAATCGTAGATATTTAAACACCCCTTCACGTAGCTTAGAAAGACCCTCAGATGTAATTTTTTTAATATCTTAAATCCATGTAGAATTTTGCAAATTCAACTTCATATTATTGTTTAGAGGGCAAATTTGAATGACAAAATGAGTACCTACAAGGTATACTCTTTTCATGCCAAGAAAAATAATTTTTTGTAAAAGTTCACAAAAAAAGTAGTTGTTAGTGAGGGGTCCGTGATGTGGACCCAATGCGGACTAGTTCAAAAAATTCTGAAAATTGTTCTTTTTACTCCAAGACAATTGGGTAATAACCCTATATCTATATAAATGAAAAATCCTCATTTTTTAGTGGTTTTTATCCCTAAAACTTCACCAAAAACCTCTAAATTCCTCTCTAATCTTCATCAAATTCTCCATCCATTCTCATGGTTTTCAAGATGTGTTGCTAAAATTCAAGAAAATCAAGTCAAGTCCTAATTCCTCCTCAAGGTTCAAGAGTCCCAAAACTCATACGGATCTAAGGATTTCATTTAATCTTCAAGCCTCCATTTCAAATCTTCTTCAAGAAACTCTCCAAAGTCAAGGTATGTTGGTTTAAGCCATTGGGTTCCTCAACCCATGGTGTACTAATCCCCTTTTTACTCAATTTGCATGATTTAAAGTTATTTTACAAATGGGTTTATTAGTATGAATATGTGTATGAACTATATAAAAGCTATGTAAAGTTGTGATTGTTTTACTTTGTTTTAAGCTATAAATCTTGGATCTATTACAAGATTTGATATGGGATTTTGATGTATATTGCTTAAGGGTGTTTCAAGGTGTTAATTTATGATTTTACAATGGATTTTCATGCATGATTTCATCTCTATATTTAATATTTTTATACTAGCATTACAAACCCTCTAAGTGTTTGATAAAATCTCCAGATTAAATTTCTTGAGGAGTTAAAGGTCCAAAGCATGAGATATGATATGAGTGACTATATGATGATGAAATGAGCTTATATATATGATATAATCTATATAAAGTATTGCATTAGACCATACCTGATCTAGGGAGATAAGAGCATAGGTAACCGAGGTAGGAGTTTGTACTCATCCACTATGTGAGTGGTTTGTACTTCACCACCGTGGTGATAAGGTGTGATTATCGTATACCATGTGAGGGGTTTGTACAACTCCGCCAGGGTGATGGGGTGAAACCATCATCAACCATGAAGGGGTTTGTACCTTGAAAATATAGCTTGTCTCTTCTATACATATGATATCCTATATAAGAATGAGTTACTTAAGCATGTTTTAGTTAAGCTTTGATCAAACCTGCATGTTGCTATCTTATGCCTATTTCCTATTATTATGCATTTATATTATGATGCCTATCTCTTGTTTCATTGCATCCTATATACATAGGACATTCAAACGTACTAATGCATACTCTTTCCTACATGATATCACCATGTAGAGATCAGAGTCCAAGTTGATCCTCCTCCTCCTCCACGTGGCTAGTTCATTTCTACTCAAGCTAAATAGTGAGTCCTCCACTTCGGGGACCTTAGTACATATTTCTCTTATTATGTATTAAAACACTCTTTTTTGTTTTCAATTTATACTTTAAGGGTCAGCTCGGTTGCTTTATGTTGGCCCCTGCTCTTATCTATGTAGTAGAGGTATTATTGGACATGCTATATATCTTTGGTGTGAGCCTTGACTCTTTGTCCCTTGATTATGATGTTGTACAAGCTTTTTCCTTAATCTCATTGCCTCTATTTGTAGTCTTTTAAGTCATTTAAATGCTTCCGTGATCAATGATGTGTAATGATAATTTAGATGATTGTTTGAGGACCTTTCTAGCTCTCTATTCATCATGTCACGTATAGGCCCTATTTTAGATCATAACAAACTTTGTGTCAGAGCACTTGGTTGTTAGATCATCGGAGTCCAGCATAACATGTCGATTACAGTCTTATTCATGGTTGTGTTGTGTACCACATCTATGAGTATAAGGCTGTGAGGCATTCTAGGAAACATTTCACTTCTTCATGATCTATGTCGCGTGATAGAATTAGGCCTCCTAGGACTTATTGGTAATCCCTGACTATTGCATTTCAGGATATGTGTCAAGCTACTCAAGATGGTGATTTATTGAATATGGAGGTTCATACTACTCTATGGGTAATGGCCAAAGTGATGAAAACATTGGCAACTCAACTCAATCAGCAAGTGGGTGCTCTTGAGACTTCTAGTGGTGGGGGAAGAGTTAGTGAGACCAAGAGGGCCCGTGTTTAGGATAAATTCCAAAGTGCCAAGGGGAAAGGTAAATATGGTGTGGTACTTTATGCTAGGCACCAAAAATATTATAGAGGCCATGATGGCCCATGCTTTAAAAGTACTAATGCTTGTTATGATGGGTCATACAAAAAAGAGTGCTCTCACAAGCATGAGAGTGGCGAAAAAGGAGATGAGGGGGTAGAAAGGCCTAAATACCAAAAGTGAATGATTAAAGATGGTGGTGCATATTGGAGGAATATGGTTGCATACTTTGGATATGGTGGAAATGGGCTACAAAATTTTAGGCTACCCATATGCTCAAAAGAAGGGTAAACATTGTCATGTTGATCAAGTGGCTCATGAAGGGGATGAAGTGATCGATGCTACTACTGATAAGTTGGAGTTTCTTTGGCTTTGTTGTGTATTCATTGTTAGGCCCAGTGTACTGCTACTTTTTCTCTATTCTTTTAGTTGCTAGTGGGGCTTCTTGTGTGCCAAAGTTATTGTGTGGACGTTTTTGTTTATCCTTTTGTTGAGTATATGGTTGCTAGGAGGTTCGTAGGTGTTGATCCAGATTTGTATTGCATTAATCTTGCTTTGTGACTTGTTGGAATTGGTATGGTGTATTTTGATATCATTATAGGGATGGAATGGTTGTATGCATATTATGTCTTCATGGGTGATGGAATCCGTAGAGTTAGATCACGAACTCCTAATGAGCCCATCTTTGAGTGTGAGGTTGTAAAGTGATAGCAAGGGAGGTAGGTCCATTTCTTGTCATAAGGTACAATTGGTCTCCAAGGGGTTTCATTTTATCATCTTGAGAGAATTGGAGGTGTTGAACCTAAGTTTAGTTAGAATTGTTCATTATGGTAGTAGATAAGGCCTTGAATGTCCCTTTTCGATAATTAGGGTAGTGTATTTTGGTTTGAATAGTACAGTACACCAGTTATGCCTATAAGTCTCATAAGTAAGATCTTTAGTCACTACTCTAATGAGTTCATGGTGGTTTTGGTGATACTAGGATGGTTCGTTCCCTGATAAGGTAGTGAATGTGAGTCATTTGAGGGTAGTACTATAACTTTAAGGCATGAAGTTGGGTGCTAAATAAGAAAAGTGGGATTTTGGTTATAAGAGGTTGCCTTCCAAGTTCGTGTGATACTGGGTGATGGTATTATGGTGGACCCTAGTAAGACGAAGGTGATTAATGATTAGCCTACACCTTGACTTCCTTAGGTTTAAGGAGCCTCTTGGGTTTAGCAGGTTATTATTGGAACTTGTGAGTACGTTCTCGTCTATTGCTCCCCCTATGACTTAGTTGACCCTAAGTAAGGCCTAAGTTGCAACCGATATTTTGAGTAGGGTCATTTGATAGGTCTAGGAGTTACTATCTGTTGTGTTATTCCTTTGCACTAATAGGATTCATGGGTTTCCCGGATAGTTGCGTGAGTCTTTAGTGGCTAGGCAAGATCTTTGAGGGTTTCCCATGAAAGATCTTGGTTAGACTTAGTTTGATGTGATGGAGGTCTTGAGGTGGTTTGGCTACTTGCATAGTATGCTTTCAATGAGTATATAACCTAGAAGGTACTAATATGATGGTTAAGGATAAATAATCTATTTGGACAACTACAATGGGTTAGTCACTTCTCTAAGATTGACTTTTAGTTTAGGTTTTGTCCACAAGTGAGGATGAACATAGGGATATCCCTAGGTGTCTTTTCAGATTAGGAGTGAGCATTATTGGTATTGGTGGAGTTGTTTGGTTGACTTATGCATCAGTGGTCTTTGTGGGTTTTTTGAATAGGGTCTTAATACCCTAACTTGATATGTTTATAGTGGTGTCTAGGGATGAGTTATTGATTTGTTAAGAGATTGTGACTCATTTAGGGGTAGTGTTCCAAGTCTTGGAGGATGAGGGGTTATTTGCAAAATATGATATGTATGCATTGTGGATACCAAGAAGGCGATTAAAATTCCTTAAGGATTATGAGTGAGTGTGCATTAATTTTCCCCCGTATGGGTAATGTTGCAGTCGGTGCTCTAGGTTGCCTAGCATGTGTTGTTGATGGTGGTAAAGAGAGACTAGTGGGGTCTATCGGTTTGTTAGATTGGAAAATAGGTTGACGGAAGTTGAGCATGGTGGTGTAACATTCTTGATAGTTCTAAATCTTCTTGGATTAAGAGGTCTAGATTATGCAAGGCCTTGATTCCACCTCATTAGAGTTGGAAGTTTTAGGTAAGAACATGATAGATTTGAGGTTGTCTTCCAAAGGAGAGATGGTGGTTATAGTGCCAAGTGGGTTAGGTATATTTAAGGTTGACAATTGAGTTGAGCATTGTAAGTCTTTATAGAAGGTAAGGGGGTTACATTGCATAAGTTTGGGAATTGCCTATGGTATGGTTATGGTTTGTCTGGTTTTTCATGCTTTTATGTTGAAGTTATGTGGTGGTGACTCTAGTGCTTTAGAACTCATAAAAGTATTGGTGTTATGGAGGATATGTTGCCTTAGAAAGAGGTCCCGGTGGAGGTATTGGATGGAAGGGTTGATGAAGTTTATTGGTAAAGGGGTAGTGTTCATCAAGGCCCTTTGGAAGAATTTTCAAGTTGAAGGTGTCTCTTGTGTAGCCGGAGCGGGCATAGAAAAGCGATATTCATACCTCTTTCATTCTATTCAAGCTATGATAACACGTTGAACCCCCCTTTTGTCTATTTAAAGTCTTATGTTTTACCCCCTATGTCATTTGCATACATCCATGTTCATGTTGACAAGTTTATAATGATTTTTGACAATTATGTTGAGATTTTGAAAATGGTGTTTTAAATGTATTGTTGAATTCTTGTTGGGGCTGATTTATTCATGATTACCCTTCTTATGTACATTTCATTGACATTTGGGTACGAATATTCCAAGGGAGGGATATCGAAACACCACACACTTGCCTATGAATACCCCAATAACCGTAATTCCCTTATACCTCAACTCGGGGATATTTAAACACCCCGCCATATAGCTTAGAAAGACCCTATGAAGTATTTTTCTAATATCTCAAAATTTGTAAAGAATTTTGCGAATCCAACTTCATAGTCTTGTTCAGAGGCAAAATTAGTTGGGAAAATGAGTACCTGCAAGGTATACTTCGTCTGCGCAAGGAAAAATAATTTTTGGTGAAACTTCGTTAAAATAGTAGCTTTCGTCAACAGGTCCGCTATGCGAACCTGATGTGGACTAGCTCAAAAGTTCCAAATGTTATTATTTTTACTCCAAGGTAATTCGATAATAACCCTACACCTATATAAATGAAAATCCCTCATTTTTTAGCAGTATTTAGCCCTAAAAACTCACCAAAAAACTCTCAATTCCTCTCTAATATTCATCAAATTCTTTATTCATTCACAAGTTTTTCAAGAAGTCTTGCTGAAATTCAAGAAAACCAATTCAACCTCCAATTCCTCCTCAAGATTCAAGAGTCCCAAAACGAATCAGTATCTAAGGATTTCATTCAAGCTTCAAGCCTCCATTTCAAATCTTCTTTAACAAACTAACCAAAGTCAAGGTATGTAGGTTTTAGCCATAGGGTTCTTCCATCGATGGTTCCCTACTCCGTTGTTTACTCAATTTGCATGATTTAAAGTTGATTTACAAATGGGTTTACTAGTATGAACATGTCTATGAACAATCGTAAAGCTATGTAATGTTTTGATTATTTTGGTATGTTTTGAGCTATAAATCCTCGGTTTATTGTAATATATGATGAGGGGGTTTTATTTATATTACTTGAGGGTTTTGCAAGGTATTGATTGATGATTTTACAATGTATTTTCTTGCATGATTTCATCTTTATATTTCATTATTTTATACTAGGATTACATACCCTGTAAGTATTTGATAAAATATCCAAATGTGGTTTCTTGAGGAGTTGAAGGTCCAAAGCATAAGATATGATATGAATGACTATACTATGATGAAATGAGCTTATGTATATGATATACTCTATGTAAAGTGTTGCATTAGAATATACCCAATAAGGGGGGATAAGAGCCCGAGTAACTAAGTTGGGGGTTCATAGTCATCAACCATGTGAGGGGTTTGTACTTTTCCACCATGGTGATAAGGTGTGATTATCATCAACCATGTGAGGGGTTTGTACCATACCGCCAAGGTAATAGGGTGAAACCATGGTCAACCACCAAGGGGATCTAGCTTTATCTCTTCTACACATATGATATCCTATATAAACTTGAGTTACTTAAGCATGTTTTACTTAAGCATTGACCATAAATGCCATATTGTAGTATTATGTCGATTGCCTATTATTGTGCATTTAGATTATGATTCCTATCTCTTGTTACATTACATCCTACATACTTTGTACATTCAAACGTACTAACGAATACTCTTGCCTACATGCTATCACTAGGTAGGGATTGAAGTCTAATTTGATCCTCCTCCTCCTACAGTGGGTAGTTCGATACTACTTAAGCTAGTCAATGATACCTCCATTTTAGAGACCTTAGTATATGTTTCTCTTATTATGTATTGATACGCTCTTCTTTAGTTTGTACTTGGACTATGAGGGTTAGCCTGATTGATTTGTCTTAGCCCCCTCTCTTATCTGTGTAGTAGAGGTGTTGTTAGACATGCTATCTATATATGATGTGAGCCTTGACTCTTTGTTCCTTGCTTATGATGCTATGCAAGATTTTCCCTTAGTTCAATTGCCCCTATTTCTACCTGTTTGTGTCATTTAAATGCTTTTGTGGCGAATGATGTGTAATGATAAATTAAGAGACTTATTTAGCGACCTTTTGAGTTCCCTATTCGTCATGTCACGTCTAGGCCCTATTTTTGATCTTGAAAGTTTTATGCTTTACACTCTAGGACATGGCCAATTTCTACATGTAGGGTTATAAACTATGTTGCAGTCCAGACCCGTATATACGAATCAATGCTACTCACTTACTCGTATCTATATAAAGGGGTTATGAACCATTTTGTACTCCTTATCCTCGTATATGATTTGAGGTTATGCAATATATGTATAGGTTATGCCCTATACTTCCTTCCACCAGCTTGCTATTAACTAACTCATTTTTACAAGGAAGGGTATGAACTATGTTGTACTCCTTACCCTCACATACGATTTGAGGTTATATAATGAATTCATATGAAGGGGTTATGAACTATGTGATACGCCTAACCCTCATATGCGATTGAAGGATATGTATTAGATCATTCTCACATATAGGGTTTATGACTTACGCTACCGTCTATCCTCATGTGTTATTCATTATCTCATGAACTAGCATTACCTATTAGAAGAGGCCATGACTCATGCTATATCCCTCACCCTCTAGTACAAGGTATTTGGATGATCTAAGCATGTCACCTTATTAGGTTAATAAGCTATGTAAGAATGATTATTTTCAAGAATGTTTTACTTTAAGAATTGTTCATGCATCCCATGTTGCTAATATACTACCTCTTGCTATGATTATGCATTTTGATTATATTGCCTGTCTATTGTTGCATGGCATCATATATACTTAGTACATTCTAATGTACTAACACATACTCTATGATTACATGATATCACCATGTAGGAACCAAAGCCCCACTTAAGAATCTCCATCCATGTGGCTAGTATGATTTGACTCATGCTTATTGGTGAGTCCTACATTTTTGGGATGTCGCTTTTGTTCTCATGCTATGTTCTAAGACTACATTTCTTTTATGTATACATTGACTATGAGGGTGAGCTCAATCGCTTGTCTTGGCCTCTGCTTTGATCTATGTAGTAGAGGTATTGTTAGAAATGTCATGTGTAATGTTATAAGATTTATATCTCTCTTGACTCTTGATGTTTATTATATGGAAGATGTCCCTTAATCCCAGTTTATCTCTATTTACTATCTGTTGTTGTTAATTTATTGCTTTTGCGACTAACGATGTGTAATGATATGTTAACAAGCTTGTTTGGGGTCCCTTCGGGTTCCCCTTGCATTGTATCATCTCTAGGAACTCGGCTTGGGTCGTAAAAAACTTGGTATCAGAGCACTAGGTTGTTAGATCCTTGGAGTCCAACACATCGTGTCAGTTAGATTCTTATTAATGGTTGTGTTGTGCACCACAACTATGAGTTGGAGGCTTTGAGACATTATAGGAAAATTTTTCCCTTCTTCATATTA
>JAOTQJ010078782.1:0-12702 GCA_025642045.1 Solanum sejunctum | reverse complement strand
ATGTACCAAGGAGAGAGCTATGTTTCATGCCAAGTGATATGAAATCAAATAACCTTACATACCTCATTGTATGACCTCATTACTATCTCGAGATAACCTTACCTTCCTCCAAATACTTATCTACAATACAATAGAGGATAAAACTAGCAGTAATAGCCAATAGGTACACCTTGGCATCCTAATCACATAAGAAAACAATACATGGGCAGCAAGCGGGTGTTTATAAACCCGGCATATTCCTTTAAACTTTCTGCCCCTAATCATATTTTCTAATACACATTAGCATGTACACATCATGCACATCCTATTTAAAGTCCATAACAGCCTTACAACAGCCCCCATATCACAGCATATCACAATCCACACAATCGAAAAACGGACAGCATAATGTTACTTTCCTTCGCTACATTTCGATGTTGACAACTCCAAACCTATTCCAACTTTAACCAAAACTTTCCAGAAAAATTTTCACATATAAACAGACCTCAAAAAATCTTACAACAGTACTTAATAATTCATGAAGGACGTGAGCTAATAGCTTTACACACAATAGCCCGCAAGTTCCAATCAACATGACACTTAAGATAACTTTGATAAAACGTGATTGTTAAATGAAACCAAAATCAGGGAATCAACCTTAGGGTGATGTTGATAACTCAAACCATGTTAATATAACCAAGTTCTCTTCATAATACAACTTAATAACTATATAAAAATCACCAAAACAAAAGAAAAAAGGTGCAGCAACTTTTTGCGCAGAATCTGTCCAACAAATTTCAGCAAGCGTAACTATCGTCTATTGCTTGTTTCTCATAATAAAACTATACTAAACACACAACTATAATTATTTACCTTTGTATTCAAGGTTTATAGTCTCCTTAATAACCCTAAAGAAGTTGTTTGGCTTCTTCACAAAGTTGAGAAAAGTTGAGAGGAAACGTAGAGACCAAATCTGATTTTTTTGGTGTTCAAGTGAGAAATGACTTTGGAGCTGCTTGGAGCTCTTTATAAAGGGATATTATGCCGACCTAATAAGTAATTCTCATCCATATTTTACTAAGGAGGTGATGCAGCTCCTTTGTCCTTTCATTTGGGCCTTTTGGAGCACCAACTTGATGGACTTGAGCTGCTTATTTTCAATTTTCACTTACTTGGTTTTGGGCCCAATTTGCTAAGAATATTGTGATGTCTTTGGGGACATTTTTTATTATACTTCTTGGTATGATCATATAGCCCATTTAGGATGCCAAAACATGGGTCTAAGTTACATTCTTAACAAGTACTTTATTCATAATTGAACTTGGATATATTCGACGTCGAGCCTCGTCGCTGTTTAACTAACAAAGTTAAGCTAAACAAGTAGGTGCCTCACCTACTTTCTTACTAAGTCCTACAAGCACCTAAATCCTCTAACTTCATTGTAAGGCCATAATCTCCTCAATTTGACATAAAACATATATACACTCGACCCTCTTAAGCACTAGACGCACATAAAGCCCATTAACGCGATATTCAAGCACTTTTGAAAATTAGCGCCAATTTGTCCAAACCATGTCATGTTTCATTTGCATTGTGCCAATATTGTAAGTTGTGGGGTGTTAACTAGACATGTTTGTCAATGTGTTCATATATGAAATACTTATATTCTCCAAAATGAGGAGAAGCATGCTAACCATCTTAGAATAGTCCTCAAGTCCTGCAAGGATTATAGATTATATGCTAGGTTTTTAAAGTGTGAGTTATGATTGGTATGCATGGAATTTCTAGGCCAAATTGTGTTTAAAAATGGTATACTAGTTGACTCTCAAAAGACTGAGGGAGTGAAGAATTGGCCAAGACTCACTTCCCTAATATAGACAAGGAGTTTCTTGGTGTTAGTGGAATAATAAAGGTAGGGATTTTCATCTATGAGCTCCACTGACTAGGTTGACCCAAAAGAAGGTAAAATTCCAATGATCAGAGGCATATGAGAAGAGTTTTCAAAGTTAAGGACTAGACTGACCACGGCTTCGGTGTTATCCAAACCTGAGGGAACAGATAATGTTGTTTATTATGATGCATCTAGAGTTGGGCTTGGTTATTATGAGGTAGAGAGGTAAGTTGTTAGCATGTGCCTCCAAATAGTTCAAGACACATGGGAAAAATTACCCAACTTGTGACCTTGAGTTATTTGTGGTGGTGTTAGCTCTCAAGATTTGCAGGCACCACCTTTATGGCAGACAATTTGACGCATTCACAAATCATAGAAGATTGTTATATGTATTCAGTTAGAAAGAGTTGAACTTGAGGTAGAGAAGATTTTTGGAACTTCTCAAGGGCTATGACATATGCATTATCTATCATCCAAGTAAAGCTAATATATATTGTTGATGCTCTTAGCAGTATATCTATGGAAAGAACAACATATATTTAGGAAGATAAGAAGGGGTTAGCCAAAGAAGTTTACAAACTTACCGGTGTAGGGATATAATTGGTTGATATAAATGAGGGAGGTATAACTATTTAGAATGGAGTCGAGACCTCATTAGCAGTAGAAGTAAAGGAAAAGAAGGATCAAGATCCCACTCTTCTCAAATTTAAAGAAGATGTCCAAAAGCAAAAAGTATTAGTCTTACAAAAAGGGGAGATGGGGTATAGAGGTACCAAGGCAAGTTATGTGTCCCGAATGTTGACGGCCTATGGGATAGGATTTTTGTTGATCCCTACAAAACCAAATATTCCATTCATTATGATTTGACAAAGATGTAAAGAGATTTGCGACAGACTTAATGGTGGAATGGCTTGAAGAGAGACATTATAGAATTTGTGTTAAGTACTCGAATTGACAATAAATTAACATGGAACATCAAAAGCCTTATGGTGTGGCTCAAAATATAAACATTCCAAAGTGGTAGTAGGCGATGATCAATATGGATTTCATAGCGAGGATGTCATCATCTCGTAGACCATATATTTCTATCTGGGTGATAGTAGAAAAATGACCTAGTCCGTTCACCTCTTACCAATCAAAACAACTGATACTATCGAGTACTATGACAAATTATATATTTAGGAGATTGTTATATTACATAAGGTACCACTATCCATCATCAACGATAGCGGATCCCAATTTACATCAAAGTTTTACAAGTCTTTCTAGAATGGGCTTGGCTGAAAGGTCAACCTTACAATGACCTTTCACCCTTAGACAAATGGATATGCTGAGCATACCATCCAAACCTTTAAAGACATGTTAACTCATGTGCTTTGGACATCGATGGAAATTGGGATAATTATTTTTGACTCATTTGAGTTTTCCTACAACAAATGCTTTCATGCTAGTATACAAATGGCTATATATGAGGCTCTTTATGGGAGGAGATATAGGACACCTATTGGTTGGTTCAAGATTGGTAAAGCGAGATTGACATTGATTACTTGGTTCACCAGTCTATGAAAAAGGTCAAAGTTATTCAAGGAAGGTTTAGGACCACCCAAAGCCATTAGAAGTCATACATATATGTTAGAAAAGGGACATAGAATTTGAGGTTGATGATAAGGTGTACCTAAAGGTTTCACCAATGAAAGGCTTTATGAGGTTTGCAGGAAGAAGGGAAAGCTTAGTCCTCGAGATATCAACCTTTATCAGATCATTAGGAAAATCGGTATCATTACTTATGAGTTGGAATTACGACTAGAATTGGCTATGATCCATCCATTATTTCACATTTCAATTCTCAAGAAGTGGCTAAGAGATCCTTCATTAGTCATGCCTATTGAAAGCATTGGAGTTAAATATATCTTGTCTTACTAGGAAATTTCAGTATATATCCTTGATCGCTAAGTCTGCAAACTAAGGCCAAAGAGATTGCTTTGGTTAAAGTTTTATGGATAACTCAGTCTACTAAGGAATCTACATGGGAAGATAAGGAGGATATGAAGGCTAGATAGCCCTATCTATTATGTCTTTCTATGATGTGGTTGAAGGTAACATTTCTTATCCCTATGTTTGAGTCAATGGGTTTTGAGTTTGAATAATTAGCATTTTTGAATAATTGATCATTTGAGTACTTGAGTTGAGCTTCATTCGCTCTTTGATTCTACTTTTAGTTTGGTCTTTATTTGAGAATGAATGATCTCAAGGGAGAGATATTGTAACATTCCTAATTATTTAAGCTCAGACAAGTTCATAATGCCCAAGGGTTGGATCTAATTTTAGTTATAGATAGGCATGTACAAACCGTATCTATGGCCTGCAAATCATTTCATGGACCATAGATAGGGCATAGTTTCCATTTATAGTTAGAAAATTTTGAAGTTGAAGGCTGCGTCTATGAGCCGTAGAACCTTCTAGTACCCGTTTACAAGGTCTAGTAGTTCAAACCAAGCCTCTGAATTAGAACAAAGCTGAATAGGATGAGACCTATTTACAATCTATAAAAGTGTGTACAACCTATAAATCTTGGTTATAGACCCAAACCTGGAAAACCAGTTTCTATGGAAGGTAATTTATGACCCATAGAAGTGATCACGACCCGTAAAAGTGTCTCACAAATTAGATGCCCAAGGATCCAAGAGAGAATTAATTTGAAATGGGTTGGGGATTCCTTAGAAAAGGTGTTAATTGTTCAAGTGATACACTTGTCCATAAGTGATCATTGATGGAATAAGGATCCATTGGCATCTAATTTTTTAGACACTTTGCTAAGTGATCACACCTCGACTGTTTTAGTAAAGGTGTAGTTTTGTCCTTTCCATCCTATTTTAGAAAAAATCTTGTCCTTTTGGTGTTCTTTGTGACCCTTTTACAGTATCCACAACCCTTTCCCCTCATTATCACTTAGATCTATCGATAACAAGAACTGAAGGGGAAAAAAAGGGATAGGATTCTAGGCATTAAGTATGTTTTTCGAGTTTGATTCTAACCTCTGAGTTTCCAAGTATGTAAGGCCCTAAAAAAATCAAATTCAAGTCCATTCTGGTATATGCCTATTGTTTTGAGTTAATACTTTTACATTACTTGCACACGATATTTCTTTAAAAGTGAAATACTGGATGATACTACATTATTGTCAAATTTGTTATAAAGACAAGACATTACATAGCTACCTTTAGAACCTAAAGAATTCGTGTAAAATTTACCCATCGAAAGTGGAGTTAAGTTGAAGAAGTCCCTTGAGGTGTAATTTCAGCATACATTGTTTAATAGGTCTATTTACTTTATTTTAAGCATGCATATAAGCATTCTTAAACTATGTTTAAAGCTAGTTAAGTAAGAAAATGTCATTTTAAGATTTTATCACATTGAAAACCTATTTATCTAATAGGAAGTGACAAGTTGAGAAAAACTGGAGTTGGGCTAAGTCCTAAGAGACTAAAGAAGTAATTTGGAGTAATTGCACTCTTAAAATTATGAGCATATAATAAAACAGTATAGGAGTATTTGAGCACTGATGTGGGAGAAAGTATTAACAAGTCGAACTAATAAACTACATAGCCAGTGTATGATAGGATCATATTAATAATTATACGACTCTTTATGTGCCACTGAGATAGCCAAGTTAAATGGATCCATAAATAAAGTTTGTTACCTGCCCTAGCAAAGTACGAGATGGCCCTGGCAATGTGGACAAAATGTTGTATCATCATGATGCTTATAGTGATGGTTGTCAGTCAAAGAAACTCCCGAAGTAAAATTACATTATTGTCATATACTTGAGTACCTATATTTTTACATTAAGTAGTCACTTTATTCATAGTGCATTCACTCCTATCACTGAGAATTTTATTGAGTTAAAGATTTGATTGCATATTTAACCTCTAATCCTAGTTGGTCAGTTTATATCCTCGTACATTCCATGTATTGATGTCCTCTTAAATTGTATCATTTTATGATAGAGAAGTAGGTGATAGACCTGATCCTCAACAAGTTTACCATTGAAGATCTAGCTTTTGGAGTTGCTTTTGGTGAGGCCTCCTTGGAGTCAAAGGCACTTTATGTCCCTTTTTTGTTTGTAGCATTTTCTGTGTTGAGGTAGCCGTGGTTTATTGTGGTAGTCACTCTTAGTCAGCCTAGTCGAGGCTTCATAGATGGGGGAGGCAGTATTTATAGTGTTTCTCTCAAAATTGTAATAGATATAACTTGTTTTACTTACCAGTATTGAGAACTTTAGTATTATAGCCTTTGTGCATATTTCTAGCCTACCACTTACTGTTTGAATCTTTTTCTATGTAAAGTAACCAGACCGAGTGGTTCGCTTGGGACCAGAATTGATTTTTGAGTGTTATCCCCATCCAGGATATATACTCGAGGCATGCTAAGAGTTCTACGAAATAGGTGTAAGGTCCTCATGACTCATCACTTAAAACTACATTTTCTAGATAGGAGGCCCTTATATTGAAATATGGATGGTCATTGTATGTTGTAATCAAAGCAACCTCTAAAGTCTTTTCCTTGGGAGAGTTTAGTTCGTCAGATTCTTATATTTTAAATTCATACAACATACATGGATTAAAGCCCTCAATTGGAGAGAGGTTGGACCAATATAGCTCATGTGTCACTTTATGTCGATGAATACTCCCCTACTCAGTATTAGTAATTTTGAAAGGGTCCATATCTAAATGTTTTGGGATTGAACTTTGACTTTTGCCTTTTGTTTATGGTTATGTCAAGTATAAATATTATTTCTCCCTTTTCCTATATTACATACAAGTACTTATCATACTAACCATCCTCAGACACTACATTATAGGAATGGAGAGCCATGTTAATTGTGTTCGAGCAATAGTAGATCCTTCATGGATAGAAGTTAGTGTTGATGTGAGATTTTAATCATTTGGAAAGTTAATATTTTGTCATTAGTCTTTCTTTTGATTTTCATGGTATGTCATGGGCCATGTCCCGATGTAGACATTATTATTTTGTTAGTAAGGATTTTGTACATTGATCGTTATTTGGATTTGGATTCCTTAATAAAAGTTGAATTGGTTTTCATCTTTTGAATTTCATGAATATATAATAAAATGGGTCTTATATTTCGTGTTGACATTAAATAGGTACGAGTATGCTTCCATTGCATGACAGCTCCATACCTTGCCAGGTGTAATGACCCGAACATTGTATAACCTTATTGGATCTTGAAATATTAGTTTCAAAAAGTTTTGGACAAAGGTGATGCTCCATATGAGATCTCACAGTCCATATGAGTTAACATGGCCTATGTGAGCATGAATGAGGTGACCCTTGGCCTCATGATGAGTGTTTAGCATTAAATGTGGAATGTTAAACAAAGGCACACCTCACATGGACCTCTCATAGTCCATGTAACAACTCACGGACCATGTGGTAGGCCATGTGGTGCCCTTGGCTAGAAATTCCATGAGTTGTAGAGCTAAGTAAGGTGACACGGCCAGTGGTACGGTCCGTTGGAGGGGTACGGACCGTATACCTCTCTGTATGGCTTTTTGAATGAAATTTTTCTATTTATGGAACCACCATATCATAACTTTGTCGTGAATTTTTTTCTAAAGAGAGCGATACAGGCAGTGTCACGGCCCATGTGACACTACATGGCCCATGTAGCCTCCCATGATGGTGATTACGTTGAAAAATTCTAAGTATGGGATTTTCATTTCTGACGTTCATCAAGAAAAAATTTTGTAAGTGTTGGTTCACAGGCAAGTATATAGTATATGTAGTGCCTCACGGACTGTATGCCCCTTCCCTAAGACGAAAATATTCAATTTTCTAACTCGTTTCATTAATGGTGTTTTCATATATATGGTTTAATCTAAGGGCATATTGTGACCTCCTAAGCTACCTAAACGCTTTCTAATGACTTAAATTTTATTCATATCATTCAAATTGTTTCATTACATTTGAAAATTCTCTCAAGTCTCTCTCCAAG
The DNA here is from genome assembly GCA_025642045.1 of Solanum sejunctum. Taxonomy (NCBI): domain Eukaryota; kingdom Viridiplantae; phylum Streptophyta; class Magnoliopsida; order Solanales; family Solanaceae; genus Solanum; species Solanum sejunctum. The sequence continues at coordinate 4,816 of JAOTQJ010078782.1, read as the reverse complement.
TTCTAGTGGGAATTAAGCTTAGGGATCAAGGAAAGACGCATTTTTCTTCAAATTTCTTCATAAATCTTCGTCATTAGCTAAGGTATGTAGGTTGTGATCACTGGTTCCTTTCAACCATGTAGACCCAAACTTTTTTCAACTAATTTTCATCACACACACACATGTGTATATATGTGTGTGTGTGCCTGTGTATGTGTGTGTGTGTGTGTGGTGTGTTGTATATATATATTGTTCTTGTGTTGGGACTTTTCTAAGAGTAGTTGTGTAGCTCAATGGTATGTGGTTAGGTGGATAGGAGTACTTGTGTTCTTCATTGCTTTACTTTAGATTCAGTTTTCGTTTCCTGAGTATTGTGCTTGCTCAACCCTTTCTACATTATTTTAGGTAATAAGCTCGGTTCCTCATGATTATATTTCTCATAGTCGAACTAAGCTTATGGATTCTTGAGAGCTAACTCCTTTTCTCTTTAGCAGACCCTCGAGGTTTCTATATTTATTTTATATTCTATTTGAGAACACTGAGACTTGTATTTTCTTTAACGTGTTATTTTCTAATTGAATGTACATGTGACAGCAATTCTAGATGATTTTAGTTCAGTTTCCTTATGGATTTCTACCATTTAGACTGTTTTATCTTCCACATTTATTACTACTAGTTTATTGGCATGCACTTGGTGCGTCTAACCCATAACATTAATATATTATTTATAAATATTAGATGAGTACAATTGATTAGCTCAATAATGGAAGAGAATTCATTTGGTAAAAGTCTTTGAATGCCTTGGTATAATTTTTGACTTTTACACAAATGTCTTGTTGTATTTTCCGGCTATATCTCTCGTTACTGAAGCTGTTTAATTGTTTTTTAAAAAATTTATTTTAAGGATGTAGTACAACTTATTATCACTATCTTTAGTGAATGTTACCCTCACAATTTGGATTATATATCCCAAAAGAAAAAGTTCTTCAAATTTATCTGGTCATTCAATTGGATAAGATTTATTTAGATTTTTAACATTTAAGTTTAAAACTTTTTATTTATATAATAGTACAGCTGGAGAGTTACATATGAAAAGCTTGTACATATTTTTTCTCCTTTAAGGCTTTTGACTTCAAACATTCAAGCTAAACGTAGTTGATTATTGGTAAGCAAATCCCAATTGCATATATTCATAAATTTAAGTTGTTATTATAATTTTGAAAAATAATATAAAATATGCTAAATTAAAGGAAATTCATAGATTGTAATTTGTAAGAGAATTTATTTTGAAGAGATAGACTAATATCAGAGAAAACAATGATACGATTTAAAGAAATGCAAATTTGTTGATACAATAGTAATATATCATTTTCAACTAATCATTAAACCTATATATATGTTCATAGTTTCTCCATCTTTTCAACATAAAATTAGTAACCATCATAAAAAGGAAATAATATTATAGTTTTCTGACTATTTGAACTCTAGAAATAATCGTTATGAAGCATACAATAATATCTTATGTCATATATATTAGGTGAAAAGGATAAATCAAACTATTACACAAAAACTTAAAGCTAAAAGGCAAATAAAAAGTATAAAAACTATGTGAATTACTCAAGAAATTTTATATCTCAAACAAAATTACTCTTGAATTAATTTACCTCCATTGATATCATGAGTTTAGTATGCACTAATCTGACAGGATACAAGAGCATAAGAAAACATCAATATTCTTATTCGTTATCTTCCATTGAAAGCAATCTACTATGATTGGAAGCTTATTTATCACAAATGGTCATTTTAGTATATAGAAGGGAGTGGTCACTCTCTTTTTTTGTGTCAAATTCTGTTTCCTTCACCTACATGGCATGAATTTTATACAAAGAGGAAAATGAATCAAATTATAAAAAAAAGTTTCAAAGACACAACTGAATCTTTTGAATTAAAAAAGAAAAAAAGTACAAACACTGTAGTGTAGATAGATATTGAATTAATAAAGGAAAACAAATAGTACAAATATTCTAGTGTAGATGAATATTCCCTTGCCCAACTTGCCAAGAAGACCTTGATTTTTGTGTACATTCTCTTGAACATGATCTCAGCCATTTTTGTATTTTACCATCAAAAAATTGCTTCTTATGTATATTGAAAAATAAATTGGATGTTATATTATAGATTTTAAGTGAAGCACCATAAATAATTAATAGAATAGAATTCTAAATGAATATAAAAGTGAAATGATGCGTTAATCATAATTTACAATGTCATAACTATAGAATGTAAGACTGGTAATTAGTAACATTATAAATAATTAACAAATTCCTATGAAAATTTATACAAATTAAATTGCAGTAAAAAACCAAATTGAAGTTTCAACCATTTGCCTTTCCAATAACTACTGTGATCCCAGGTTTCTTTACCCTTTTGTTTTCTTTTCAGTCAATGGTATTAAATTCTTTATTTACCTATTTAAATCCATTCTTTAATATTTAATTAATTAGTTGCTTGTTTTATTATAGGGGTAAATTTGTAATCTAATTTTTGCCTAAAGTTCTTCCTACTTTTAATATGATATGATGATTAATGTTGAATTATTTGGATTAAGTAGGTTGATCTGTGCTCTCTAGTTTAACGGGACTTTGTGTGTCATGTCACATCTTGGATGGGATTTTAGCCTGATGGGACTTTGTGTCATGTCACGTCCAAGGTATGGTTTCAAGTTGACATAAAATAAATAAAAAGAATCTCATGTCTCCTTCAAAATTCAGCCTTAGTACCATATGGAAAATATTGGATCAATATATAATTTCCCGCATAACTCCATTAGAGGAAAAATTTGAACTACTTTCTCTTCAAATTAGGAAATGAAGAACTATTCTACCCCCTTGATTTTCATATGCCCAACGAAATAGAGACGAATATTCTTTAGTTTTTTGTATCAATAAAGATAAATTTAACTATGAAAGAACCCACATCAAGAGAGTATTGAAATATATGAAATAAAGGTCATATAAAGTCTACAATTATTGACGAAGGGAGTTGATAATGTTTAACATGTTGTCAATGTTGTCTAAATAATTAAAATTTACACTAGTAAAGGAGCTACATTACAACATAATTAGATATTTTCCCTTTGAAATAAATTTTAAATAGTTAATAATATCATTACTAATGTGTGTCATAGATCATAGATAAAAGAAGTGTATCATAGTAAAGAAAAACTCTTCAAAATCATTAACTGACCTTAAAAGCGGCAAAGTGAGCAGAAATTTGATCCAATGCTCAAATATTTTGCTCAAGAAGTTTTATAGATGGACCACCATCAACTACAAAATTATAAGACTTATATACAATAATTATGTCCAAAATAGAAAAAAGAAAACCTAGATAATAAATACGGTTGTTTCACACTGACATATCTAGGATGAAATATTGAAGAATATCATGCATATTATTGGACTATTATTCAATATAATATCCACATAATGTATCAATACGATCTGAGATGGTTATAACTGCATAGAAAAGAAGACGTTTCTTTACAAAATCATGAAATAAGATAAGAAAAATTGGAGCAGAAACCAAAACTTGAGAACCCAATGATTTTGAGAAAAAAAGTTCATATTACTACGAGCACCAACTTAATTTTCTAAAAATAAAGTTATAAAGAATAATGAATTCTCTAAAAGAAAAATAACATAGCATCTGAAAAGCTGATTTAAGGAATAAGAGATTTGCACTTTTACAATGTTAATAACATATTTGATTAAGCTTTCAAAATCAATTTATTTTGAAAAAAAAAATTGGCAAAAATATTTTTTGAAAAATAAAGATACTTCTAAAATATCATAATTATTGTTTGCTATCTTTTTATCTTTTACTACAACTTAAAAAAATTTTCCCATGTTTCTTCCTTGGCGGCATGAACATCCAAATCTTTCACAAAATACTATATTGTATTTGCCAGTGGAGGAACCTCAATTGCAGAATGAATGACAAAGTAATAAATTCATATAAAAATTTATTTCATATGCTAGTTTTAAATTTATGAAATTTCGACGTATCCAAATTCATAATCTCAAAACATGCTTACCAAAAATGAAAAACTCCAAGTCAACCACAAATAATAATGTAAAATTATTTGTTTACTCAGAAAATTAAATATAAGAATTCATTTCATATTTCTTGTCCCTAAAAAACTCATGTCGTCTATTTCAAAATATGTTTACTGATAAAGAAAAAGTTCAAGCCAACCACAAGAAATATTCTTAAAGTCATTGTTCCATTACAAAATTAAATATTTTAAAATTAATTTTCAATTCTTTTCAAAAAAGAGTGACATGTTCTTTAAAATCACTAATAGATTAGATTTTAAAAAGTACAAAGTAAAGTTTGTATTTTGAGAAAGAGTTGGTTATAGTTTTGACAAGAAATAATAAACGAACATCTTAAGAAATATTATAATATTACAGTAATCATATTATTCATCTAATCCATCTGTCACATAAATATACTCAAATTAAAGTATTCTATGTAAAATGTGTATGTGATAGTTATCATAGTCTTTTACATAACTCTATAATGCAAAACTAAAATTAGAGAGCTCTAAAAGACATATTCAGCTCTAGGTTAACAATTAGAGGAATAAGGACCAACTTTGATGGGAAATTCCACCATACTGTTAGACCCTGTAATTAATTCAATCAAAGTAAATCGTTCAATTGGAAAAGCTATGATGAACATGGCGTAAGTTAAGGTAAGTAAGTTCGTGGTGCTTAATTATAATTGGAGCGTATATTTTAAGTTGGAGTCGGGAGTCCTCAATTGGATTAAA
>JAOTQJ010078761.1:0-12704 GCA_025642045.1 Solanum sejunctum | reverse complement strand
TCTTGGTGTGATGTTAAAGTGAGTGTTGTATACACTACTTTGTAATCTTTCTTCAATTATATTGAGATCGGCAGTAGGTCGAGTGGACGTAGCCTATTTTAGGTGAACCACTATAAATCTTGGTGTCGTGTTATTTCATTATTTCATTAATTCCCTCTTGTGAGGCCATGCAAATTCCTAACAACATCAACTCTGTTGTTGTTTTGTTGCTTTTTGGGTGCAATTCTTTTGTTGTTTTGATGCATTTATAGTGTTGTTCTGGTGTGTTTCTATTACAATTTTAGAGCTCTTCTAGTGCAAACTTGTTGGAATGTCTGAATAATTTCAAAACATTATATTGCATCTATAGTATATTTATTAACATTTCTCCTACCTCACTATTGATGTTGGATATGATGCTTTTGTCCGGTCTTGTTTTCATATAAACATATAAGAACTTGGTATTAGAATCTATATAGGAGATCCAAGTGACTTTGGATCTTTAAGATTGTTTATATGTTTAAAACATTACAATTTATCTTTTGACACATTATTTTGATATTTCAGGTTAAACAATTTGATGTTTGAAACTTTTGCCTATGGAATATTTCAATATGATGAATAATCGTGAAAATGCTATGAAGACGTTATTTTTTGTTAGATCCGTTATATAAATAATATTTTATTTTTTAAGTTGTGATACTATAGCTGTTTAGATTAATACTTTTTTTTGGTTGTTCAGATTTTATGACATTACATTTTATTCTATGAATTAATATTATAAAGTTATTTGATTTTATGAGACTACATTTTATTAAAGTTATCGGCTACAAAATGGATGCTACATCAGCATGACAAATTATTTCATATTTGAGTTAACAACTATTTTAGTTGCCGCTAAAACTAATGTTTTTCTGCGGCAATTTAGCTGATTTTAGTGGCTATAAAAATAGACACTACGTGAGTGTAACAAATTCTTCTAGTTTAATTTAGCGGTCATCTTAATTGCCGCTACTAATTGCCACTAAAATAAATTTATTTTAGTAGCAATTCAATTGGATTTACCGACTATAAAAATGGACACTATATGAGAATGACAAACCACTGTGAATTGGATTTAGCAGTCATCTTAATTGTCGCGATTAATTTCCACAAAAATAACTTTTTTTAGTGGCAATTTAGTTGGATTTAGCGACTATAAAAATGAACGCTACATGAGAATAACTAAGCCCTTGGAATTGGATTTAGCAACCATCTTAATTGCTGCAACCAATTGTCACAAAATCAAATGAGTTTTAGTGGCAATTAGGCCTAGTTTTACTAACGTTTGTTTGAATGGTCGCGAAATCCTTTGCCGACGGCCGAAACAATGATCATAGTTCATTTGTTGGTAAAAGCTATAACGACCATTATTATGGCCGCTAATGCAAATTTTAATTTTCGCTAAAAAACTATTTTGTAATATAACTTTGGTGATTAGACCGTCGTAAGTCAAAGAGTGGGTAAGGATGTACACCAACTAGCCAATTTGGGAGTTCACCTCCTTGAAACTTCAAAGGAAGGTGTTGTTGTGCATAATGCTAGAAAATCTTCATTACTAATAGAGTTGAAGGAAAAATAGTTCAAGGATCCTGTTCCACGACGACTTAAGGAAAAGGTGAGTCAAGTTACAATGAAAGGCTTTGAACTTACACAAAATGGAGTACTTTATTGCCAAAATAGATTATGTGTGTGCTATATTAATGGACTAAGAAGGAGGGCAATGGAAGAAATCCATCATACAAGGTATTCCATCCATCCAGGATCAACTAAGATGTATCATGATCTAAAGGGAATGTTTTGGTGGGGAGGCATGAAAAAGGACCTTGTAGAATTTGTAACTCAATGTTTGAATTACCAGTAAGTCAAAGTAGAGCACCAAAAGCTGGGAGTTTATACACAATGCATAGAGCTTCCGACATGGAAGTGAGATATGATTAATATGGACTTTGGTACTGGGTTGCCTCGTTCATTTCAGAAGTTTGACTCTATATGGGTAATATTTGATTGACTCACAAAGTTAGCACACTTATTACCATTTAAGAGTGATAATACAACTGAAGAGTATGCAGAGTTATACATTAAACAAATAGTCAGGCTACCTGGGGTCCCAATCTCCATTATATTTGATCAAGGAATTCAATTCACTGCAAAGTTTTGAAAGTCCTTCCAAAGGAATTTAGGAACACAACTAAATTTAAGTACAACTTTCCACCCTCAAACAGACGGTCAAGCAGAATGCACTATTCAGACACTTGAAGATATGTTGCAGGCTTGTCCATTGGACTTCAAGGATAGTTGGGTGGACCATTTGACACTAATTGAATTTGCCTATAATAATAGTTACCATTCAAGCATCAAGATGGCACCTTATGAAGCTTTATATGGAAGAAAATGTAGGTCACCAATCGGATGGTTTGAAGTGGGTGAAACCACTTTGCTTAGGCCAGATCTAGTACAACAAGCCATGAAAAAAGTTAGGGTAATACAACAACGGCTAGGAATATCCCAAAGTCATCACAAACCATATGCGGATGCTAGGAGGAGAGGACTGGAATTCTCAGTAGGGGACTGGGTATTCTTAAAGATGTCTCCAATTAAATGGGTTATGAGATTTGGTAAGAAAGGAAAACTAAGCCCGTGTTATGTAGGGCCATATAAAATTATTAAAAGGTTTGTGCAGGTTGCTTATGAATTAGAGCTACCCTAAGAGATTTCAATGGTTCATCTAGGTTTTCATGTCTCAATGATTCGAAAATGCACAGGTGACCCGCCCCATGTCACTCCTATTGAAGATGTGTAGGTTATAGAAGATCTCACCTATGAAGAGGTACCTATTGCTATTCTAGATTTTCAAGTTAAGAAGCTAAGGAATAAAGAAATAACTTCAGTAAAGGTACTTTGGAGGAACCGACAAGTAGAAGAGATAACATGGAAGGTTGAAGAAGCAATGAGATCTATATACCCTTACTTATTTGAAGCTAAAGAGGAATTCAAACATGCAAAATTGGGGAATCAATAGGTATGTCTGTTTGAATGTTTTTGTGTTATCAAAAGTTTGTTTAAGTGAAGGTTTGAACTTGGTTAAGCTATCCAGTTATGCTAACATTTGAGGACAAATATTCCTAAGGAGGAAGGATGTAGTACCCCACATCCTACGTGTACTAGTCCTATGCATATCAAATATGATATGACTTGGTCAAATTAGCGCACATTTTTAAAAGTGTTTGAATCTAAAATTAGAGGGTGATATGTACGTCTAACGCTTAAGAAGGTCGAGTATATATAAGTTTTAAGTCAAATTGAGGAGATTACGGCCTTAAACGAAGTCAAAGAAGTGAGGTGCTTATAGGACTTAGGAAGCTAGTAGGTGAGTCACCCACATGCTTAACTTTAGGTAAATAGAGATGAGGCCCGACACCGAATCTGTCCAAGTCCGATAATGAATAAAGCCCGTGTTAAGGTTATAACTTTAGCTTGTGTTTAAGAATCATAAATGGATAATATTTAAAGCCCAAGATAAATAATAAATAGGCCCAAGTACATTCACAACCCATTTGAAGATTTGGGCCCAAATTAAGTGAAAGGAAAAGTGAAAAATAGGCAACCAAGGCTATCAAATTGGAACTTAATAAGGTCCAAGTGAAAGGGCAAAATGGTACATTACTCACTTGATAAAATAAGGCTTAAAATAAAAAATAAAGTCATCCAAAAGTCCCTTTAAAATGGCTTAAAAGCAACACCTTTAAGCCATTTCAACTTGGAAAAAAATAAGATTTTTCAAAGCTTTCTCTCTACTATTTCTTAACTTTGCAAAGTAGCTACAAGAGACTTTCAGGGTTCTTGGAGAAGACCTACACCTTGAAGGTAATAGTAAGTAAAGATACTTTGTGTTTAGTATGTTTTTTCATGAAAAAAAAGAGGAATAGGCTGCTTATACTTGTGCCGGAATTTTTGGATAATATGTGTTCCAAAGATTGTTATACACTTTTCTTGTTTATTTGGAATCTTTTCTCTTATTGGTTTACTTGATTGTTAAAGGGTGTTGCTGTTTTAATGAGGTTTAGTTCTGTAATGATGTATCAAGGTTGCTGCACCATTTTTATCTTCCACAAAGATGAGCCCTTGTATGATATCGTAATTGTGCTCTTAGTAGGAACTTGTGGTTGATAATTGGAGATTGTTGTTCCACTTTCTCCAACTATTATTGGACTGTTTTGAAACTATTTTTATGTGTAAATATGGTGGGAACTGTTTAGTTAAAGTTGTAACAAGTTTGGGATTATTGACGTCGAAATGTGGCGAAATGACGTAATGTTATGCTGCCTACTTGTGTGTTGCGTAGAATTGTTCTATGTTGTGATTTGTGGGATCTTGTGGGACTGTTATGGGTCTAAAACAAATTGGAAATGACATGTAAATGAGAATGTGTATTCAAAAGTATGATTAGATGTGGAAAAGCTAAAAGAATACTCTTGGGTGGATAATTACACGCTTGCTGCCCATCCGTTACCTTTTTATAATATTAGATTGGTAAAGATGTATCTATTAGATACTAATACTAGTTGTATCACCTACTGTATTGTAGATAAGTATTTGTGGGGAAAGGAGGTTATTTCAAGGTAATAACGAGGTCATACAATGAGGTATGTAAGGCTACTTAATTTCGTATTATTGGGCATGAAGCCTAGATCCTTCCTTGGCACATAAAGGTACTTACCAACTCCAACATAACTAATAACCATGTCTTCACTCTTTGACATGTTCATATGCTTCTATACATGATCATTTGCAAATCTACATACATACTTGGACACCAAGATATATGGGTGCTTGTTGCTAATAGTGTTCATGAGTTGTTTCATCTCCAGCACATTTTATTATTTGTGTACCTACTTTTTCCATTGTGGTATTTTCTTGTATAGTTCTTTACATATCACGTGCTATATCTGTGGTCCTATAGATCCAATATTATGAACACCCAAAAGAATTATCTCAAAAGTAATTGAAAGATAAAGTAAGTTGCTTATTGATAGGTGGTAGCCCAAGGGTAGAAGAATCACCTAGCATGGGTCGATCCCATTACGGGGGATATCCCAGGGGTGAAAGGAAAGCCTAGCATGGATTGATCTCGATATTGTTTTATCACTGATTAGCTGGTCATTTATATTATATATTATGCAAAGATTATACAGTAAAGAAAGGTAAAGAAATAAAAAGTACATAAAGTACATGATTCCATAATATGACTAAAGGTGGTCTCTTATCCTTACACCACTACATGATTTTATTTGAGTTCTTATTTCATGTATAGTACTTCTTGCCTTAAATATTCAGTACATTATCCCATACTGACGTCTCTTATAGGGTACCTGCATTTCATGCTATAGGTACAAGAGCTACTAGATCTCCCCAGTAGGACTACAGGATATCCAGTTGTTGTTACTAAGCTCCAGGTTGCTTCGGGACTTTGTACGTCTTGAGCTTATATTTTTGTATTGTATAGTTAGTAATGAGGTGGGGCCTATCTCGACCCTTATCAGATACTTTTCCTTATCTAGAGGTTTTGTAGACAATGTAAAGTAAAGTATGGTCATATCTCGTATGTTAGACCTTGTGGCTCTAACAGCCTAGTCATATGCATTTCCTTTTGACTTGCTATTATTATCTAGCTTCTTGAATGCATGCTGAATATGGAAACCCCTTATAATGTTCATAGCAAGTTCATGGTTATAGGTTGGTTCTCCTAATCCATCAAAACCTCACAGAGAGGTTTGTCCTTAAAGTTCTACCACGCTACTGCTCGAGCGCAGTAAGCGATCTGGTCCCTCTAAATACTATAAGCAAAAACTAGAAGAAAGTAAATAGCAGGAAATAAATACGCAAGGATTTTATGTGGAAAAACTCCTTGCTCAAAGTAGGAACAACCACGACCCTATAAGATTTCCCAAAACCAAATCTACCAATGAGCAAAGTAAAAAAATACAACACACACGACTATTTCTATTACTTCCTCACCATACCTACTTGTCACCCTAGTACAAGTAATGAGCAACAAAAACACACCTTAGCCTACACTCCCACACCGATGAAGTTAGACTACAGCTCAACCAAACCATGAGACTTACACACTGTCTGCAAGGTGTACATCAATCAACAAAATAATAAGCAACACTAACCAAGTTCCTTTATAGTTTAGGAGCGATCTTACAGTTTGTAGCACAACACAATAGCTATCAAACTAGAGAACTATAGAAGCCTTCTATCAGGTCCCTCGTCTGCAACAAACTGTATCTTCTTGCACAAGGAGCCAAGACAAAACTTTTCAGCACAAGAATATTCATTGTAAATTATGCTTGAAAACTTAAGTTTATTCCTTAGACCAGCTCCTTTTATACTGCACTCGATGCAGTCCATCGATCACTGGTCCTTCAGTACAATTGTAATGGATGTGTCACCAACCACAACAACTTTTGAACTAGCTGTATCCCATGTTCAGTTTCAGCAATTCAATGATAGTCCACCTGGTCCTTGACATAGTTTGTTAATCAATCAAAACATTAAAATCCATATACTTAGATTTTCCCATTTTTTGATGACGACAAACTATGCCTATGCACTTATCTAACCTGTTCCCTCTGAATGCATGCTTCCCATACCTGATGTTCCCCATGAATATGAACTCCCATGGCTGATGTTCCCCCTGAATATGAACTTCCACTTTTTGGCATCATTAAGAACAAAACAATAAACTAAGAGAAGAACTATAATCAAGAAATACCAGGTACTTGAGATTGCATATTATGAGCAAGAACATAGACAATGAAGAATAGGAACTAGACAAGATATTAACAACCAAGATCGTTTCATTGCAAACTGCTATTCAATCTATAACACTCATGTACAAAAACATGATATGCCCAGGATCGGGTCGTAGACCATAAGAACAAAAGACTAAGACACCAAAGACAAGAGATAAGGACAATAGGGGGTTAAACAAAGTTGGGAAACCTAGAAACCAAAGGACTTGGGTGAAAAGGACTGGATCAACATAGACAATTGAGTATTATGGTCCTGATGTGCCTCCAAAAGTTGCTAAGTAATAGACTTAATTTCCTTAGCCTGCTTCTCATTTTTCTCATTCAGCTTGAGCAACTCAGCAGAAATAGGTCCTTCAATTGAGCCTTAAGCCAGTTTAGCATTTAACAAAATAAGACTAGCATCCTTTTTGGGAAGGCAGTAGTCAGTTCCTTTACTTGTCCCTTCAAGGCGTCATTCTGATCGACCAAATCAGACATGGGGGAATTGTTGGTCCCAACCTTTATTTCCCCACACTTATATTCAGTCAGAGTGTTGTGGGACAAGGACTGATTAATGGTCCTTATAATACCCCTGCTATGTTCCAAACCACAATACTCAAACACATGGTTAAGTATCCATTGGCCAACCCATGTTTTCCTTTAGTCATGTTGAACAATTTAGTCATATGCTCTATCATCAGGGCTAGCAGATTAATTTCCACCATACTGCTCAATTTCTTCATCAGAAAATGATTATATATGGCGTCTATGGTCCCTTTTCTCTATTTGTTGCAGTAGGACTTTGTTGACAAACTCAAAGTACAACTGGTATTGTCCCTTGAGAAGTTTCTTGGAGACTACTGAGGGATTCAGGTTCTTCAGTTTCCCAACCTTCTCCAACAAATTCTTTGTAGGGTATTTATCAACGATAGTCCTAATCCCCTGCTTCTTCACCTTCAGAATCTCACCTAAACTATACTTATCTACACGAATAGAAATGACCCTAACATTGGTAACAAAACCTCCATCTTCCTGAATCTCAAGATTGAGGTAAAACTCCCTCACTTCCCATTCATGTAGGAATAGGACTGGTCGTTCAAATAGGTGTCCCCAACCTTAAAATTCAACAACATGAACTAACTCATGCATGCTAGGGCTATCTTTAGCCATAGGTTCAAACGCCCTTCCACTTAGAACTTTTTGTTTTTCAAGTAAACTAATTGTTTGATCCCTGGTCAGAACTTTTTCAACCTTCCTTCCTTTTACTTGTAAACCTGGTCCGTGAGTGGAAGCAAGGTCACCCCGTTTGCCTTTTCTAGCAACCTACTTCAGAGTTTTAGGGTCCTTAGTAGCTTTAGCTCCCTGAGAGGATGGCTTGGTTACCTCAGACAGTGCTCTTAGCGTAACTGAGTCCTCCTCAGACTTAGTCCAACTCAGTTTCTTTTCTTCTTCAACATGGACAAACTGGTCCTTCGGTATGTCTTCCTCCACAACTATAGTGTTCTGCAGTCTCTTTTTTAATACATGTTTTCTTTTACTAGCAGCCATTGCATCACTCATTAGCTTCTTTTTTATGCCCCTGGTAGTGTAACTCCTAGCAACTACCGTGGTTTCCTCAGTCACCTTCCCTTTACCTTTTCCCTTCCCAATCTGGTCCTTATCAAGAATAGGGGTAGGAGGAGCATCAGGCTTCTTCATTCTTCATATAAGTGGTATATTATCTTTCTCATTGTATATTTCCTTTGCATCATCCTCAACCACATTTATCAGCTTGATCTGACTCATTGGGTTTTATCAAACATAGGTGTACCCAGTGCCAGGCTGAGATCAAGAGATGCAGGATCATCCCTTATATCATGCTTATGTTCCTACCCCCTGCAATACCCTCTCAACCCATTCAAGACCTTTTGCTAGTATTATTGAATACACACCATTTTCTTCAGTCAAGTCCCCTTTAAAGGGTTTCTCAAAAAGTGAGGAAGAGGTATGTCTCAGTAGAGAGGAATTACCCTATTCCTCGATAACATTTTGTGATGGTTCTATAAGGTTTAAATTAGGTATTGCATCGGGTAATTTAATCCCTACAGGTGCAGACTCAAAAAGGAGTTGAACATTTGGTGAGCATGTTGTGAGGGTCTGGGTCGAGGGATGCAACTCCTTAGGTTTAACTGGTACATGAATATGAGTTACTAAAGGTGTATTAATGTTTAGTGAGGGAATAGACTCATTTTTAGTACCCATTGCTGAGGAAGATTTTTCTAGGTTTCCAGACATGGTGGAACGTTTATCACAAGGAGGAAAAAAAGACAATAAAAAGGTATAATATTCTAAGAGACTTTGAAAAATATAAGAACCAAATGGCCGATGTAATCCATTTTTAAAGAGATGGAAAGGAAGTGTCTCATCCCTAATTAGTTGTGACTCTTCGGGTACCGAGATGAAGTGACGTCGGTTCAAAACAAGCTAAATTGACATGCCTGGTCTTGTGCATCCACATTAATGCTATAAAAGACTATGAATAGATTACCAACCTGGTAGTGAGTTAGGTCCTTGAGTGAAACTCACCCAGTTCTGATCTTTAGGTCCTATGAAAATGTCAATTTCTGCTAAACTGCAAAGTACATGAAGGCATTTAACTTTAATGTGAATAAATTCTTAGAAACTTCTAACATTCCTAGACAACTATGTTGAAAAACTCACACTCATGTAGACCATTCATGCTTTTGCTTGATTAGCCCTTATTTCAGCCTATTTCTTTCAAACTGGTCCCTACATAGAGGCTTAGTGAATATGTCAGCAATTTGATCCTTAGTACTATAGAACTTCATGCATATGTTCCCATTCTCAACCTGGTTCCTGAGAAAGTGATGACGTATATCAATGTAATTTGTTCTTTTTATAATAATAGGATTCTTAGCCATGTTCAAAGCACTGGTATTGTCACACATGAGAGGAATTGTATTAGTTGGTATTCCAAAATCTTCAAGTTTCTTCTTGATCCACAGTAACTGTGAGAAACAAGAAACAACAACTACATACTGTACTTTAGCAGTGGAAAGTGCCATTGAATTTTACTTCTTAGTTCCCTAGGAGATTAATGAATAACCAAGGAAATAGGCCATGCCAGAAGTGTTTTTTCTATCAACCAGGCACCTAGCAAAATCAGCATCAATATACCCTACAAGATCAAAATAATCACCAACAAGATAGTAGAGTGCTAAGCATTAGTTCCCATGAGATATCTGAGGATCCTTTTAGCAACCTTTAAGTGAGATTTTTTGGGACATGATTGGAACCCAACACATATCCGAACACTGAAAACTATGTCAGGTCTATTGGCACTCAAATATAGCAGTGACACAATGATTCGTCTATACATAGTAGCATTTACCAAGTTACCAACTTCATTAGCATCTAGTTTATCGCTTGTTCCCATTGAAGTGTCAATAGGCTTAGCATCCATTAGATGATACTTCTTAAGCAGGTCACTATACTTTTCTTGGTTGATAAAAGTACCACTAGGGGTCTGTTTAATTTGCAATCCAAGAAAGAATCTAAGCTAACCTATCATGTTCATCTCAAACTCATTACCATTAGGTCCCAACTTCTTGACAGAGAGAATTTGTAGTAGCACCAAAGATGATGTCATCAAAATGAACTTGTACAATAAGAAAATTCTTTCCCTAGGTCTTCAAAAACATAGTGTTGTCAATTTTGCCTCTCTTGTATCCATGATATAGTAGAAGTCAAGACAACCTCTCATACCAGGCTCTTGGAGCCTGCTTTAACCTATACAATGCCTTATCCAGTTTCGTTATATGATCTGGAAATTCAACATTTTCAAAACCAGGTGGTTGCTTTACATTGACCTATTCTTTAAGGTACCCATTTAATAAGGAACTCTTCACATCCATCTGGAACAGTTTGAATCCATGTAGGTAGCAAAGGCAATCAAAATACTGATGGCCATCATTCTAGCTACTAGACCTAATGTCCCATCATAATCTACCCTTATTATGATTGAAAACTTACACTAGCAATCTGGATGCCATTTTCATGTGATGATGCCATTTTCATCCAATTTGTTCCAAAACACCCATCTAGTCCCTTATCACAGTTCTGTCAGAAGGTCTAGGAACTCGATACCATATCTTACTTCTCTCTAATTGAAGCAATTCTTCCGGTATAGAATTTACCCAATCTACATCCTTGAGAGCTTCTTTAACATTTTAGGGCTCTATGGAGGACATAAAGGAACCACATGACATCAAGTTTCTAGTCTTGAATCTGTTCTAAATCTAGAGTCCAAAAAAGAGACTAGATTGTCCATAGGATGAGATGATTGATGTTTCCATCTAGAGGTTATTGTTGCAGACTGATCTTGACTTCTTGAGGCATCAGGATTGTGTCCTTCTTCTTGTTGAGCAGTGTTAGGTAAATCATCATTATCAATGCCATCTGAGTCCCTTGTAAAAGTACTAGGTCCTTATGAAGATTCACCATTTTCATCACTTTCATTTGTCGTGTACTCAGTTTGTACAACATCATCAATTGAAGGATCATTTATCAAGTTGTCCTTTTGAACTTGGAGAAACTCATCTAAGTTTTAGTCTTCTCTATCACTGATACACTTCATCTAACTAGAATCATAAAAAATGACATGGACACTTTCTTCAATACAGAGAGTTCTTTTGTTGAATACTCTATAAGCTTTGTTATTTGTAGAGTATCCAACAAAAACACCCTCATCACTTTTAAAGTCAAATTTTCCAACTTCCTCCTTCCCATTTTTAAATATGAAACATTTGCATCCGAAAGCTCTTAGGTGACTGATACTCGGTTTTCTTCTAAACAAGAGTTCATAAGGAGTCTTGTTCATAAGAGACCTGATACGACACATGGTTGTAACATAATATGCAGAATTAACAGCTTCAGCCCAAAAGTTCTTTGCCGAACTAGAGTTAATCAACAGAGTCCTCCCTATTTCCACCAGAGTTCTATTTTTGCTCTCTACATGTCTATTTTGCTGAGGAGTTCTAGGAGCTGAAAAATTATGATGAATCCTTGCTCTACACAAAAACCATCCAGTGTTGAATTTTCAAATTCAATACCATGATTAGACCTAATCCCTGCAACATTTCTTCCAAACTGATTCTGCACTTGTTTAATAAGGTTGATCAGCAACTCGGTTGCTTCATCCTTGGATCTCAGGAACCTTACCCAAGTATACCTTGAGTAATCATCAACTACCACCATGATGTATCTTTCTCCACCTCAAATTTGAGTATTTATTAGGACCATAAAGATCAAAATGAATAAGCTCAATAAGTCTGGTGGTATTTACTTCATGTTTGGATTCAAAAGAGTCTTTTGTCTGCTTTCTTTGAGCACACACCACACACACTGTGGAATTGCTGAAGTTCATCTTTGGCAAACATGAAACAGGTCTTTAGATACAAACTTGTATAGCAATGAAGGACTAACATGACCTAGTCTCCTGTGCCACATGTCACATGAATCATCTTGAGCTTTTAGACATGTCAGATTGTTCTCCTTTGTGGTTCTAAGATCTGCTACGTACATATTTCTGCACCTCTTTGTTGTTAGCACCACTTCTACAATAGATACGTTTGTGACTGTGCACTTCTGCTAAATGCGGTTATCCAACGATTAAATGTTGACTAACTTTTGACTTGAAAAATTATCTAATTTGAAAATTGACTAATTTTGATTGATTTTGAAACTTTGAAGGATCTGACCAAACTTGAAAAAGATTGGGCTCTAGACTTGACTAAAACTAAAGCAATTAACTAAACTTTGAAAAATTGACCAAAATTTGAAAACTAAACTGAAATGATGAAATAACATTTTTATTTTTTATTTTTT
>JAOTQJ010078751.1:0-12705 GCA_025642045.1 Solanum sejunctum | reverse complement strand
GCAATTGCATATTTTTTTATTACTGACATATGAATTTAATTTTTATGAATGTCGATTTTGTTCGACTATGCATCATATGGAATCACTATATAATATGGTGAACAAACCTATTTTACTTATTTGTTTATTATAGGGAAAAGGTTTAAATAGACCATCAAAATTTAACAAAAGGTTCATTTATGTCATTTGTTAAAAATTTGGCTTAAATATGCTATTATGTTTTAATAGTGGTGTAATCATATAAAATTTATTAAAATATAAATTTTATAAAATGATTCAAATTATATTAAATTCAAAATACATTAGTCCAAATAAATATTATGGATTAATATAATTGGTTAATTAATTAAGCCTAGTGAAATATGGATTTAATTTAAAGTCCAAATTTGTTTATTTGGGCTATAAAAGATGACCCATTTTATTAGGTCCAATATCCCCCCATTCTAGAGGCCCACTTGATGCCATGTGTCAGATGATATGGCGTGCCAAGTCAAATAAAGAAATCAATAGGATCATATCATGTGTCAAAATGACATGCATTCCCAATGTGTCAATAAATGTGTCACATGTGCAAGTGATGTGTCTCAACCAATCAAATATTGCCATGTCACTTAAAAGGAGTCCTATTCTTATTATTTTTCATGCGTTATGTCACCTTAAATTTGATTGGCCAGAAGAAAGCCTAATTCCATTATAACTCAAGAAACCTATTCTTATCACTTGTTCTGCACCATGTCACCTTAAATCTAATTGGAAGGAAGAAAGTCTAATTCTATCTTGACTCCTCTATTCTACAACTATATAAAGGGGTTCTCATAATTCAGAATTCATATTAAGAATTCTAACAAGAAGCCAGAAAAAGCTCATGGATCAAATGCGTAGATTTCTCTACAAGCAGCAAGAAGAATTCAAGAAATCAAGCATTCAAGTCCAAGAACGCATCAAGATCAAGACCATCGGGTTCAAGGACAAGCCCAAAAGCCCTTGGATTCAAGTACAAGTTAAGATCAAGTTCAAGAAGAAGACCATATCAAGTTCAAATTTGAGTTTATCAAATAATTTAATAAAGATTAAGTTTTTTAAGATTCAAGAACAAGCTACAGAGCCTTTGAATCTATATTTGAAAAGGTGAATCAGAGGATTTATAGAGATTGTAGAGCTCACTCCTTGAAATAAAATACTGATTGTTGCAATACTTTTTGTTCCTTGAATAATATTTTCTAGACGAAAATTTTATTGTCATACAAATTCTGGCACGGCTCGTGGGTCAATCTCTACCTCTCATCTCAACTTTTCAAGAATCAAAGAATATTCAAATAGCTTCCAAGAAAATCAAACCCCAATCAACTTCCTCTAAGGCTACTGATTTCAAGTTCTACACTGAAGCAGAGGGAATCTTGGATGTTACTTTTGAAAGTGTTGGAGCTATTATAAGGAGCAAATCCACTATGCTAGGACAACAAACACCACGAGTGTCGTCCGCACCAACTCCTAATTTTGAATCTTCAACTCCAAGGGGAGCAAGGTCCTCTATATATTCTTCAGACGGAGGAAGCAGTGTCACTGAGAAGATCAAGAAACTTTATCTCTACTTGAGCTCTCTGGTTTCAAGAATTCTACTACAAAGAAAGACTAGGACTCATCAATGAATCTTTTCCACAAACATCGCATAATATGAGACCTTTGAAGATCAACTTCCATGATAATCCATGCTACTCTTCTATGCCTCTATCATTCATGCAAGCGATGACAACTAATGCTTCATCTATGTAGGAACAACTTACAAGTCTGCCAAAGATGATTGAAGGACTGGCCATGCATATGCAACATCAAGAGTCTCGCATAGATAAGTTGATGGATAAAGTAGATGGCTTATTATATGGGGAATCTAGCCATGCACCTAGGAAAATATTAAGATTCAAGAGACTAAAAATCCTGCGAATAAAGTGTCGACTCTCAAGGAGTTACCATTTATGCTGAAGGAATGATCCCACTTGATCAATTAAAGGAGATCATTGAAGGGACCATTAAAGACAAGTATGAAGTCTCCACCAAGTCTTTCCATATGTATGCCAAGCCTTACATTGCAAGGATTGATAGCCTTAGAATGCCTACCTGTTATTAACTTCCCAAATTTTAATAATTCAAAGGCAAAGGGAATCCAAAGCAGTATGTTGCCCACTTTATAGAGATATGTAATAATGTTGGGACCTATGGATATCATATCGTCAAACAATTCATCCGTTCCTTGAAAGAAAACACCTTTGATTGGTACACATATCTTGAGCCTCATTCCATTGACAGTTGTGAGCAACTAGAGCATGAGTCTCTCAATCGCTTCTATAGCACAAGGCGCATAGTGAGCATGGTAGAACTCACAAATACTCGCCAAAGAAAGGATCAACCAATCATTGAATTCATAAATCGATGGAGGAACACAAGTCTCAACTGCAAATATAGACTTAGTGAAGCTTTTGCAATAGAAATGTGTACCCAAGGAATACACTGGGGGCTTCTCTACATCTTACAAGGGATCAAACCAAATTCTTTTGAAGATCTAGCATCTCGTGCTCATGATATGGAGTTGAGCATGTCTTCTACCGGAAAAGATGGAATGCTTATGACAAGCAGGAACTAAAGAAATGGAGCAAATTTGTGCTAAAAATGATAACAAGGAATCCATGAATGTCAATGCATTACCCATGAAATGCACTACAAAGGAAAACAGGAAGCAGAGTATGAAGACAACTTTTCAGGGGCGTCCAAATTGAAAGTTAACATTAAAGGAGATGCAAGAAAAAGAATACCCTTTTCGGATTCTGATATTTCTCAAATATTTGATGAGTTGGTTGAACAGAAGCTCATCAAGCTACCAGAGTTGAAACGACCCAATGAAGCTGGAAAGACTGATAATCTAAACTATTACAATATCACAGACTTTTAGGTCATCCTATTGAAAAGTGTTTCATCTTCAAAGACAAAGTCATTCAATTGGCTAAGGAAGAGAGGATTATCCTTGATGATGAGAAAGATAGTTCTAACCAAATTCCTATCACTTTTGGCTTGCTTGACCAAATCTAAATATATACCTTTGAAAAACAAAAGTCTTTAGAGCCCAACAAAATCCAAACTGATAGAGATGATAACGAGAGTTAAATTCTCGTAACTAGGAGGAGACGCAACAAGACAAGTTCACAAAGAAAATTATCTATGAAATAGACATGAGGAAGGATGGTGAGGAGACCAAAGAAGCAAAAGCTAGTCACGCATTCAAAGAAAGAAAGGGTGGAAGTGCATCACCACCAGAAGACACGACGTACTGTGTCTTTTGGAGAGTTCTTGCCGAGCTGGTTTCATACGAGAACTACCCAAGACAACAATGAGGCATCATGTTTTAACACTGACAAAGGAGAGACAGTAGGTGAAAGTTCATCAAAGATGTCTCCAATAGATAAAGAAGGAGCAATAGGCAAAACCTCATCAAAAGCATCTCCCTTATCTTCTGAGAAGCCTACAGAACCTTCGTATCAAGAAGCACATACATGCAATACAAAAATCATATTTATAGAGGATGATATCCTATTTGGTGAAAAGCTACATAATCCTCCTTTATACATAGTGGATCACGTGCTAGAGAAGAGAATAAATAGAATCTTGATTGATGAAGGATCTGGGGTTAACATTCTACCTATCCATACATTGAAAGAATTGGGCATCATGACTGAGGAGCTTAGTGAAAATCATTTGTTAATAGAAGGATTCAATCATGGGGTACAAAAGTCTATAGGCTCCATTAAGTTAGAAATCCATATTGGTGATTTACGATCTAGTGCATAGATGTACGTGATTGATGCAAATACTTCATATAATATATTGCTTGGTAGGACTTGGGTGCATGAGAACAAAATTGTCTCATCCTCTTACAACCAATGTTTGAAGTATCTCCAAGATGGAATTGAAAGGAAAATAGTTGCGATAATAATCCTCTCCTAAAGTTGAGTCACACTTTGCTGATGCAAAATTCTATCTGAAGAATTATCTTGTGAAGGAACCAAAACTTGACGATGTAAAATCGACCAAGTCCAATGCATTTGCCAGCAAAAGATCTGATGTGATGGTTGAAAAGGTCAAGGCTAGTATAAGGGAGTTGGAGTCTTGTCCAGATAAAGGGAAGATTATGTCCTCGAAAAAGAAGCCAACTTTTGTACCCTGCTATGTTCGAAAGGTAAAGAAAGAGGCACGTCAATCATCTAATCTTAAAGGAAATGTACTGGGAGGGATAACTCTTTCTATCAAATGCATTGATGCAATCAACTTGTCTTCAAAGCTACTGTGAGAGTCTTTGACTCAAAATCCACCACAGGATAAGTCACTCCCTATACAACGTACAAAGGACTTTGAACTTAATGCTTACAAGTTACTTCGAAAAGCTGGATACAACCCTGATGAGCCATCTAAATTAGGGAAACTCCCATCAGATGACATCACCATGAAATCACACAAAGGTTTGGGCTATAGCCAACCACCTTCAGTCCATATTTTCATAAGAAGAGCAAGTAATAATTACATCACTATTGAAGATGAGTCTTCTTCTTCTAAAAAAAAGGCCTTCTGTCTTTGATCAACTTGGAAAACCCACTACGAGAACTTTTGTGTTTCAGAGGTGGGGAAAATTGAAGAAAGAAATAAGAAGCATCAAAGAAGTTACCTAAGGATGACAACACTTGCTCTGCTTATCCAAAAGTATGTCCAAAGCATAACTCCCTCTAGGATGAAGCGAAAAGTAGAACTAATGGTTTCGTATGGAGAAGTACTAAAGGCAAAGACACACCATGGCTTACACCAAGTAACGTGAGGAAGATGAAGAAAGTGTAGGCTCCTCATATCATATTACAACTTTGAGGGAGCTCAACACCTCATCTCAGGTAAAGGTTGATGGAGGATCAGAATACAATGTTAGATGTTACCATATATCTGTTAGTGAGAATGATCCACAAGAGGAAGAAGATGCTGGAGATGCTCCACCAGAACTTGAAGAAGGAGTGAAAGCCATGATAGATCCTTTAAAGAAAGTTAACCTTGGCACTAATGAAGACCCAAGGCCAACTTACTTAAGAGTTTTCCTAGAAACTGAGGAACAAAACACTTATATGAATCTGCTCAAAGAGTATAAGGATGTCTTCGCTTGGAGTTACAAAGAAATGAATGGATTGAATCCTAAAGTAGCGGTCCACCAATAGGCAGTCAAGAATGGTGGTCGCCCTACGAAGTAGGCCCAAAGACATTTTAGACCAAATTTGGTCCATTGATCAAGAATGAAGTCAACAACCTTATTGAGGCAGGCTTTATTTGTGAAGTTAAATACCCCACGTGGATTTCAAGCATTGTTCTTGTGAGGAAGAAGGCCAAATTCGAGTTTGTGTTGACTTTAGAGATCTACACAATGTATGTCCTAAAGATGAGTTCACACTACCTATTCCAGAGCTAATAATTGACTCTACAACTGGTTATAAGATGATTTCATTCATAGATAGTTCTTTTGGCTATAATTGAATCGCATATCACCAAAGAATAAAGAACTCACCGCATTTCACACCCCTAAAGGTATATATTGCTACAAAGTCATGCCTTTTGATTGAAAAAATATTGGTGCCATATATCAAAAGGCTATGCAAAATATATTTGATGACTTACTCCATAAAAATATTGAATGTTATGTTAATGACTTGGTGGTGAAGTCAAGAAAGAGGGGCGACCATTTGAAAGACTTAAGAATAGTGTTTGAATTACTCTGAAGATATCAGCTAAGGATGAACCCATTGAAATGTGCCTTTGGGGTTACTTTTGGCAAATTTCTTGGATTTACTATGCAACATGGAAGGATCGAGATTGATCAAACTAAAGTTGATGTCATCTTGATGATTCCCCATCCTCGAGACATACATGAGTTAAAAGGCCTTCAAGGAAAGTTATCTTACGTGAGGACGTTTATCTCAAATTTAGCTGGGAGATGCCAACCATTTAGTCATATTATGAAGAAGGTGTTCTTTTTAAGTGGGAGCAAACATTTAGCAAAGCTTTTGAAAATATCAAATCATATCTGCAAACCTTCCAGTTTTAGCAGCTTATATACCTAGAAAGCCATTGATACTCTACATTGCTGCATAAGAAAGGTCTGTTGGAGCCCTACTAGCTCAAGAGAATAGTGAAGGAAAAGAAAATTTCCTCTACTACTTGAGTAGAATGATGACAATGAGCTGAATTATTCGCCAATCGAAAAGTTATGTTTGGCCCTAGTCTTGTCAATTCAAAAGATAAAGCACTATTTTCAAGCTCACGTTGTTCGTCTGATATCTAAACCAAATTCCATCAAATTTATCATGTCAAAACCACTCCTCTGCGACCGACTGGCAAGGTAGTATCCCCAATTCTAACAGTTTGGGATCATGTATGTCCCTTAAAAAGCTGTAAAGGGACAAGCATTAGCAGACTTATTGGCAGACCATCCAATACCAGACGATTGGGAGCTAACTGATGAGCTCCCTGATAAAGATGCGATGGTCATTGAAATACAACCTCCTTGGAAGATGTACTTTGATGGGGCTGCACATCGTGGTAAAGCTAGCGCGGGAGTGGTGTTTGTCACTATACAAGGAGAGGTCCTACCATTCTCCTTCACATTGAAACAACATTGCTCCAATAATGTCGCAAAATATCAGGCATTGATACTTGGTCTAAAAATAACTGTCAATATGAAACAATTGCAATTGCAAGTCTTTGGTGACTCTCAGCTAGTGATTAAACAACTTTTGGGAACTTATGAGGTTAAAAAGCCCGAACTACGCCCATATCACTGTTATGCTCAAATGTTAATAGGATGACTTGGAGATGTTACCCTCCAACATATGCCGAGAAAGGAAAATAAAATAGTTGATGTCTTAGCTGCTCTAGCTTCAACTCTAACTCTTCCTAATCAAACACAATTTACCATCTGCCAACAATGGGTAGCATAACCACTGGATGAAGATGAACATATGGAAGATAAGCTTGAGTATGTTGTTACAGTTTCTGAGGTCAACAAAGAGGAATAGCGACAAGCTAACATCAACAACTTATGTTATGGGATACTCCCAGAAGATACTAGAAGAACGATTGACATACGTCGTCGCGTACCTCGTTTCCTTTATTATAAGGACACACTATGCAGAAGATCATTTCAGGGGTACTTCATCAATGTCTGGGAGAGGAAGAAGCAAGTCAAGCTCTACAAGAAGCGCAATCAGGAGTATGTGGATTGCACTAATCTGGACCAAAGCTCCACTTTGACGTAAAGAAAATAGGGTATTATTGGCCAACCATGGTAAAAGATTGCTTGGATTATGCTTAAAGGTCCTAAGCTCGTCAATTCCAGGTGAATTTTATATATCAACCACCTAAAGTCTTACACCTGACTATTGCATCTTAGCCATTCGATGCTTAGGGAATGGATGTAGTTGTACCATTCCCAAATCTTCTGGTGGACACTTATATATCTTAGTTGCAACAAATTACTTCTCAAAATTGGCTGAAGTTGTCGCTCTCAAAGAAGTAAAGAAGGAGAATGTTGCAAACATCATTCAAGTGAATATCATATACCAATTTGGCATTCCTTGATATATAATAAATGACAATGGCAAGCCATTTGATAACAAATTGATGAATAAGATTTATGATCTTTTTGGCTTCAAGCAACTCAAATCCTCTATGTAGCATGTAGCCGCCAATGATCTTGCTAAAGCATTCAATACGACTTTATGCAATCTCCTGAAAAAAGTAGTCTCCAATTCCAAATGAGACTGGCATGAAAGAATAGAAGAAACTTTATCGACATATAGGACAATATATTGCACACCAACTCAAGCAACCCCATATTCGCTTTCTTTTGGAATTGAAGCAGTCCTGCCACTTGAGCAACAGATACCTTTCTTGAGATTTGCTATTCAAGAGGGACTTACAGAAGAAGAGAATGCTCGACTACATCTCTCTGAGTTAGAAGAGCTAGATAAAAGGAGGCTCAAAGCTCAACAAAATCTTGAATACTATTAGGTTCGTCTATCTCATGATTTTAACAAAAAGGCTCGACTGAGGTGCTTTCAAGTCGAAGACCAAGTCCTCACAATAAGGAGACCCATTATTAATTTACATAAGTCTGATGGCAAATTCATCTCAAAGTGGTATGGACTATATGTAGTACAAGAAGCATATTCAAATGGCACGTACAAACTTATCGATGTGGATGGCATAAAGATTGGTCCCATAAATGCAAAATTCCTCAAGAGGTACTATTCTTGAAGTGATATAATGCTCCGTGACGTAAGAGAATAAACTATATATTACTCCTAGCCCATAAGAGTATAACCTATGTAGGACATACCAAAAAAACACACTCACTCCCCCAGAACTACGTTCTGACTTGATCTTTTTCATTGAGGTACGTAGGCGTTTGGAATTATATTCTAAGTTCAATTGCATGAGTGCTGAAAAAACATATGTACCCTACTTGATCTCTTACATGAGTGTTAAAGATGTGAGTACCTTTATTCAAACTTTGGGCTCATTCCAAATGGTGGTGACTCGATGGGGGCAAACCCCAATCAAATATGAGTTTCACTAATAGTATACTTGAAAGTCTTCAAATCCTCCAAATACGCGACTTGAACCAATGCAACCTTCCAAGATTGGAAGTCAAAATCCTCCAAATATAGAGTTGAAGCATTTAAATCCCCAAAACCTGTGGGGTGATTCCAAGTCAAGCATGTGTGGAAAAAATTAGAATCTTCAAATTTTGCAAAGTTGAAAGTTGAAGCCTTCAAGTGAAAGTTATAGATTGCTAAATGCCTTCAAACTAACAAAAGAAAACCACCAAGTTTGAAAGTTAAAATGTTCAAGCTTTGGAAGTCCTTAAGACTTATCTTATAAGTTGAAGCATTAATATTCGCAATCTTTGCAAGTAGAGCTTATGTTATTCTTATTGGCCTATATGTTATGGGTCAAGTTTGGATTGTTAAAGATTGCAACCAAAGCAAATTCAATAGGGAGAATGCAATAAAAAAAAGAGGTCATAAAGATGCATAATACAAGAAAAAATATCAATATCATAAATTGTCTAACATATCATCTAAATCTATAGAAAATAAAATAAGCAAAAGAAGATAAAAAAAGGGGAGGGAGGAATAAATCTAATCTAAGCATAAATTATAGTTAATAAGCTCTTGACGCAAAGCTTTTAGATGCTTCTTCTTTTATTCCAAACCATTAGACAAATCTTTGTCAGAGCATGCATCGAATTCCTTATCTTCAAGTATGGTAGCTAGCTTGGCCTCTTCGACTTCTTCCTTGGTAGTTGCTAAATGGGCTTCCAAAGCTTGTGCCTTTTTGCATAGCTCTCTTATTTTCCTCCTCGTGTTCTCTAATGATGGTTGGATAAGGGACATCACTCGAACCTTCTCATACTCCTCAAGCATGGCATTTGAAAGACTTTCTCCTGCTACTAGGAACAACTCTTTACTTGTGGTCTCCATATCCATATATGAAGGGTTGATCTTGCTTGGTCATATGAGGTAGCAAACTTAACAAAAAAGTCTAATAATTTTATCAGAGACGAGATATCCACATCTTTGCATTTCATCTCTTTGATAATTAGTTTTATTTTATCTTTAAGAGAGGAAGTAGAATCTACATTACATTTAGAAAGTTTCTCTCGAATAATGGTCCAAACAGAAGAGATGAAATTCTTTTGAGCATCTAGGATGACTCTCTTCCCATCAAATACGGACATAGCAGCCATTGGGTGGTCACGTACATTAAACTTCAAAGTATCTTTGACCTCATCACAAAAGATAGAAGTTGTCCTTTTATTCGCTTGCATTTAAAAAAAAAGGTAAATAATCAAAAAGGGCGAACTAAGATATACATGATAAGGAAAGTCTAGATCATACCTCTTTAATAGGGGTCATTATGGTCTTCGAGGGGCGACTTGTCTCATCATGTAGTTCAACCATGGGTGTAGTAACATTTTTATCTGGATATACCCTTGTTCTCTTACAACAACGATCTCGACTACTACTCTCACTCTCATATTGAAGCAACCTTTTAGGAATTCGAGCAGCTTGAGTAGATGTCTTTTCTTTTATAGCCACCCGAGAGAGTCAAGATTTTCTTTATTATGCTGTCTGGATGCCTTGACACCTAAAGAAAGAGTGTCATCTGTATCAGCATTAAGGACTTTGGATATATGTACTTCATCTGAACCCTCTAAGGATACAATAGAAGTTAGTCCAGCGACATTCACCAAACATTACAAATGATTACTAAGGATGAGTCTTCTTCCACCAAATCTGATAGTCAAATCCAAAAGAGTCTCCCGCATTAGGCATAGTTAGGGGAAAAATTTCTTGTGACGAAGATTGACTCATAGTGTAGATCGGCCAAAATATAAGTCACTTGCCCAAAAGAGCACTGCGGATATCATTCTTCATAATACCAAGAATATTCTAGAAGAATCCAAATTAACAACTAAAGAGGTGTAGGCTATATGGCTCAATAATAAATAAATTTTTGCATCTAAAGTAAAGATAATTGAAATGGATACTCATGAAGTAGCTCATCTCCAACTCTGGTACACGATCATTATCTACATAAAAGTAAGCATATATTTTATCGATCATAGTAGAGGACCAAGCAACATTATGACCACCATGGGTACAATTCCTTGCATCATTTTATCAAAGTACCTTACAACACCTTCTCCAGAATACACTACCATAGCAGGAACAAAGGGCCCATTGGCAAATGCGAATTGAGTCTTGAAATAATAAGCAAGCCAACCATAAAGATAATCAATGGGGAAGTAAGCTATAATTTGATTAAGTTGGGATACAGTTGAGATCTTGTTCAAACTGTTGTAGATACTGACCAACACCGAAATTCCGAGACTGACCCTTTTCCCACTCGCCATCAAGCTTGCCATCTTGAAAGTCCCAGGGTGAATGTAATGGCCTTCCTTATTGAAAAGTACAAAAAGCACATAATTAACAAGATAAAAAGGCTGCCAGATATGTCTCATCTCTTTTATTAGAGTTTACCCCGATCTTGGACAATATCATTTCTTCAACATATGACCATCTCTTTGTGTTAGGCAAAGTTCCACTAGGATTATATGTTAGTTCAAGACGAGAAGATTTCTCTTCCTGCCTAGGTGGAGTAGGTCCATACTTTGAGGGTCTCTTGCACCAAAACTATATCCATTGGCTAAAAGATACCCTTTTGTTAGCACCCCAAAGATGACGATAGGCCGCAAATAAATATTCACAAGTCGGAAGAAGATATTTTATCTTCTTTTCATCAAACCCAGTAAGTTCCTTGACCTCACGTACCAATTCTTCGTAAAGAGAACCTAAAATTGATAAGACTCAAAGGACATGTAAATCCCATAAGGAAATGGACATCCCCAACAGATGTAAGAAACATGTTTAGTTTGGGGCACCAAGCTTCACAGAATGCTCGTAAAATATCTGAATTACGATCATAAGTGAAAAGTGATGCATAAACGGCATCATAAATTTGAGCCACACCCAAAGCTTCTTGACACCTACCAAGTACATATTCGGTCCACTCCCAATAGCCTGGATGTAGCGATACTGTCTCTCTACTATCATAGTGTCTCCCCAGTGAATTGCACCTTGAAAGATGCGATGACCTAAGTTTGGAAGGGAAGTTGCAATGTTAGCATGATAATGATCTGGTGCTTGAAGAGACCACAACTTGAGTAGATTACTGGAATTGTAAGTTTCACTAAAGTCCAATTCGCCATATAAAGTGGGTTTTTCAAAGAAAGTCATGAACTCACATATCGACCAACTAATAGAGTTTATGTCGGGAACCTGGTTTGCTCCACCCCATCTTCAATTTCGACTACAAGATACTTAAGTTTGGTAGAAGGAGAGATGTATTGCTTTAAAACACCATCTTTTTAAACTGTAAGAAATAGAAGAAGTCATTAGCGACGAACTTAAGCACAAAATGACAAGAAAAAATATACGAATATAATCTTGTCAAGAAAAGCTCTTTGTTATTCTTAAGGTGTGAATGAATATCCATTCCTTTGCGTGATAAGAATTACCATAAAGTTACCTTATTCTTAAGGCAGGAATGAGTATCCATTCCTTTGCGTGATAAGAACTACCATGAAAGTAACCTTGTTCTTAAAGCGGGAATGAGTATCCATTCCTTTGTGCGATAAGAAGTACCATGAATGTTACCTTGTTCTTAGGGAGAGAATGAGTATCCATTCCTCTGCGCAATAAGAGCTATCGTGAAAGTTACCTTGTTTTTAAGGTGGGAATGAGTATCCATTCCTCTGCGCGTTAAGAACTACCATGAAAGTTTACGTTGTTCTTATGGCGGGAATGAGTATCCATTCCTCTGCGCAATAAGAACTACCATGAAGTTAACTTGTTCTTAAGGCGGGAATGAGTATCCATTCCTTTGCGCGATAAGAACTACCATGAAGTTACCTTGTTCTTGTGGCGGAAATGCGTATCCATTCCTTTGCGCGATAAGAACTACCATAAAATTATCTTGCTCAAAGTGGGGGGATGCGGATTCATCCGTTCACCCCTCAAGATCAAATTCTTGTAATAATAAGAATCTTGAACTATGGCCCTA